>JANTPZ010034475.1:0-29049 GCA_025593235.1 Vachellia pachyceras
GGTTTGAAAAATCATGACCCATATTAAAATGGGTATTTTGAGCCCGGACCGCCGGGCTCAAAACCCATGACGGGCCAGCCCAAACCCACCGGGTGGCCTGTATTACCAGCTCTACTCTGAAGACTGCATGTGGGAATTGGGTAACCTAATCGGAAGAGCAATTAAGGTGGATCTAAACACACTAGCCCATAGAGACCAGAACACAGCGTTCGTGGAGCGGGGAAAATTTGCGAGGGTTAGTGTGGAGGTGGACCTTAATAAGCAACTCCAATCTCGGTTTGTGTTAAGAAGGAAAATCTTCACAGTTGAATATGAGGGTCTTAATATCATCTGTTTCAAGTGTGGCATTTACGGCCATAACCAAGAAGATGCACGACTAATGCCACCATCAAGAATTCAATGGATAATGGAGAAAGGCTGCCGGAAAACCATGAACAAAAAACCAGTATGGAAGGAAAACAACCGTTGGTAAGTGTGCCAGGTGTAACTGTTGTGAACAGTCAGTGAGTGGATGCAAGTCAAGCCGACCCCACATAGGCGTGCCCAGAAACAGTTCACGCAAAAGGAAATGCTGGTCAAAGAAACAGGAATTAGGAAAGAATCGTTGAAGGAACAGGGGGACGACACAGGTTCTCGAGTTGACATACTGAAAGAGCAAGCAACTAATCCTCCCCTACGTGAAGCAGGTGATTTACACAGATCTGGAGAGAAAAACTTTCAAAGGAGGAAAAAAGGGAGCAAGACTTTTTTACAAAATGAGGTAGGGATGCAAAAAGGAAATGACAAAGGAAAAAGGAGCACAAAGCACGAGGTAATGGGAAATTTTCAATACTCAAGAAAAAGAGCAAGTAAGAGACGCTAATGTTGACCAAGGAATAATGGAAAATGAAGGAAATGTGGAGCCCAACAAGACAACTTTTGTTGAGGAGTTCACTTTTGGTGTTAATGGGCATTCCTTGCCGATGGATAAAGCATCAAAAAGCAAGAAAGTCTCAAGCAAAAAAAGGGCTACTTCATCTAGGCCCAAGACCATCCCCCTTTAATGAAGAAACAAACGGGACGAGCTCATCATATAATATTTGGGGCCCTAAGCAAAAATGGGCCTTTAAATTTCGAGGAAACCATTAAAACGTCTGGACCTGTGTTTGAAGCTGAGCCTAGTATGGAGCAGCAATTGCCACAATTTATGGGGACTAAAAATAGCAGAACAGAGGACGAGAATATAAACTCCGGAACCAAATGATCTCTGGTTTGAGACCCAAGATGTGGTTAAAGAAGAGTTGCAGAGTGAAGGAGATCCAGTGGAGGTCTTGGACCCAGGACAGTAAACGTCTTGTGTTTTGATCCAGGTTCTTTATTTCCTTTTATCTGTCGCTATGAATTTCTTGTATTGGAATTGTAGGGGGGCTGCCTCTAAATTTGTTCCTAGAAGACTTAGAGATGTCCTCAAAGGGAATAATGTGGATATTCTCATATTAAGCGAGACTCGTGTGAGTGGGATTAAAGCTGACGTTTTGATCAAAAGATTGGGTTTTAATAGCTGGATAAGACTGGAGGCTACAAGTTACGCTGGGGGTATTTGGCTCCTTTGGAACATTGAGGAAACAACTATTTCGTATCTAGCTTCGTCCACCCAAGCCCTCCATGTTAGGACAAGGAGTAACAAAAATCCTCAAGAGATTATTCTTTCTTGTGTTTATGCAGAACCTTGCATTAACATTCGTCAATCTCTCTGGGAGGAAATTGTGGAGTTGGGAAGCAGAGTGTCTGATCCTTGGATTGTCATGGGAGACTTCAATGCCTATTTATCCTACGAAGATAAGAGGGGAGGTGCCCCGTCGAATGCGAGAGCTATGAGGTAGTTTGGGGAGTGTATCCACTAGGCGCGCCTAATCGAGGTTGAGGCAGCGGGGGACCGTTTCACCTGGGAAAGAGGTCTCATCAAAGAGCATCTTGACTGGGCTTTCAGTAACTCGACCTGGAATAGTTGTTATCCTTTATCAAAAGTCCATCATCTAAATAGGTTTGGTTCTGACCATCGTCCCATTTTACTCCTTAGCTCCCATTCTAGTCATCGCCGGAGTTTCAACCCCCCTTTCGGTGTCAGGCTGCCTGGTTCTTAGAAGAGGGCTTTGAGGATATTATTAAAAGATACTGGGACAGGGAAAGTTGGGGTGAAAAGGTTTCAGAATTTGCCAGGATTGCAGTTGATTGGAACAAGGACAAATTAGGCAACTTGTCAGCCAAAAAGAAACATATTTTGCAGAGAATTGAAGGAGTAGGAAGAAGCAGGGCCAGAAGGGATAACCAACACCTAGTACAGGTTGAGAGAGAGCTTTGGAGGGAATATAATAAAGTCCTTGCACAGGAAGAGCTCCTTTGGTATCAGAAATCTCGTTGCAATTGGTTAAAGTGGGGAGACAAAAACAGCAAGTATTTCCACTCCACCACCGTCATTAAAAGAAGGAGAAACAAAATTGAGGGATTGAAAGGTATGAATGGTGAATGGAATTTTGACCAGGAGACCCTTAAGACTATGGCTAAGGAGTATTACCAGGATCTATTTACTAGTTTGGGCAGCGACACTGGGGGTTTCAATACGACTATCAGTTTTCCTATCCTAAGTCAAGAAGAGAAGGTGAGACTGGAGGCTGAAGTTAACGATCAGGAAATAAAATACGCCACGTTCAATATTGGGGGATTTAAAGCACCTGGTCCTGATGGTATACGCTATCTTTACCAAGAGTATTGGCATATTGTGGGGCACTCCATTTGTGACATGGTGAAGAATTTTTTTCAAGAACCCGTCACTTGTTTCTGAAGTTAATAGCATGAACCTCATCCTCATCCCGAAGATTGACTATCCTGAAACCCTAAAAGATTTCAGGCCAATTTCTCTCTGCAATGTAAGTTACAAGATCATCACTAAGATCATTACCCAACGTCTGCAAGGCATAATGGGGAAGGTTATTGGTAAGCATCAATGTAGCTTTATCGCAGGCAGATAAAGCAGTGATAATATTATAATCGCCCAGGAAGTAATCCATTCTATAAAGACGAAAAAGGGAAGTATGGGATGGATGGCGGTTAAGGTGGATCTGGAAAAGGCTTATGACCGTCTAGAGTGGAATTTCATTGAGGAAACACTCAAAGCTGTGGGCATAGAAGAGAGCTTTAGTCAGGTGATAATGACATGTATAACGAGTACCTCTTTCAGGGTACTTTAGAATGGGGAGGCTACAGACACCTTCACACCATCAAGAAGTATCCGTCAAGGTGATCCAATATCACCTTACATCTTTAGTCTTTGTATGGAACGATTAAGTCATACCATCAGGAGATGCGGTGGATGAAGGGAAATGGGTGCCGATCAAACTGAATGCAGGAGGAATTCCCATAACTCACCTCTTCTTTGCGGATGACCTCATCCTTTTTGGAGAAGCCTCTGAGGATCAAGCAGATGAGATGATGAGAAATATCTCCAGATTCTGCGAAGCAGCGGGTCAAAGAGTTTTGACTAAGACGAAAGTATATTTCTCTTGCAATGTACATTTCAACATAGCCTATAACTTAAGTCAAAAAATGGGCGTGAGTTTAACAGAGGACCTGAGGAAATATCTTGGCATCCCTCTTCTTCACAAGAGAGCTTCATCAATTACTTTCGCCCCAATTCTAGAAAAGTGTGCGAAGAAGTTAGCGGGCTGGAAGAAAAACTTTCTAAACATTGCCGGACGTTCCACCCTAATTAAAGCAGTGTTATCTGCTATTCCATCATATTATATGCAGACTATGCTTCTCCCTAAGGGGATTATCCGAGCTCTTGAGAAGCAAAATAGGAGTTTCCTCTGGGGTGATAATACGGATAGTAGAAAAATCCATTTATTGCCGTGGGAGACTATCAACAAAGAAAAGGCAAATGGTGGTTTGGGAATTCGAGACTTGAGGAGACAGACCGAAGCCTTTATTATGAAATTATGTTGGAACATGTTAACAAACAAGGATGCGTTGTGGGTCCAAGTTCTTAAAGCCAAATATAATTGCAGACAAGGACCTGCAGTGAATGTTTGCCTAAAGAGGAATTCGTCCCACACTTGGAGAGCTATATGTAATGTATGGAAAAAATTCCGTAAAGGTGTAGGAGTGAATATTGGTAATGGGGCAAAGACGCTGTTCTGGTACGATAATTGGGCAGGGCTAGACACCCCGCTCATTGATCTTATTCCTGAGATTGAATCCTTAGTTTATAATCAGAGCAAGATAATTGAATATGTTACTGTCGGGGGAGATTGGGATAGAAGTAAAATGGATAGGTGGTTACATCCACACATTGTTGATCAGATCATGAATGTGCACCCCCCTCGTGAGGAGAGAGGAGAGGATAAATATTTCTGGAAACCTTCATCTGACGGTTGTTTTTCTGTTAGTTCTGCATATAAATTTTTGTCTATAGGTACTCACCAACAGGGGTATGCTATCTGACGGTTGTTTTTCTGTTAGTTCTGGAAGGAGTTATGGAAATTTTTGTCTTCAGGGGATTGATTGGATTCGGTGGAACCTAAAGAGGGAAGCAGGCAGAGAGTTTACTCAGAAGCTGAAATGGAAAGTACTATTTAGATATATGTGCTGGGACATATGGACTAGCAGATGTAAGAAGATTTTTAGGGAGGATAGTGTTGATGAGCACAAGAATGCCCTTTCCACTTTCTTTCGGGCTTGTGGGGATCATGTCCTCCTATCTCGCTGCAAATTTTATTCAGGACAACACGTGAGTCTTCAAGAGGGAATCTTTAGCAGGATGAATGCCATTAAGCTAGAAGTCGATGGTTCTGTTCTTCCCTCTGGGAGAAGCGGTTGCGGTGGGGTCATCCGAGAAGTGAATGGTCGATGAATAGGTGGTTTTAGCTGTAAACTTACCACGGTACCACCTGCAATTGCGGAAATTATAGCGATGATTCATGGTCTTCAGTTTTGCTGGAATCGTGGGTATAACCAGATCATATTGTGTACAGATTGTACTGAGGTGATAAATCTAGTATCACGAGATTGTAGAAGTAACCATCCTTTCATGGACGTTATTGAAGAGGCCCGTTTGCTTATAGCTCAGAATTGGGATGTGGTGATACATCATGTTTCAAGGGAGGTGAATGAAGTAACGGATAGACTTGCTAAAATGGCTTATAGTTTGGGGGGGGAATTTTGGTATTATGATCACCCCCTTTCAATTTTGTTGAAGGGTTTCGGGAAGATGATGCTTAGTAGTTTTACTCTCATTGTATGGTGATTGTTTGAACTTTTATGAAATCCAGCAGTATTATTCAAAAAAGAACATGAATCTACCGTCAACTTCTAGTGGCATAGAAATGGCAATCACAAAACAGTTTCTAAACTAAATGGGACCGAAAGCTGACTCTGGGATAATTATTATTCTCATAATAGAACATTTCAATATTGTCATATTCCCGTCAGAATTATTGGATCATTGCATCAATGTGATTCTCAGATGACCGTCGTGAGAAAAAATAAATCCAAATTCATCCTTCGGTCTCAAGATAGAGGGAATTAAATAATAAAACATGATTTTGCTAATTCATAGTGCAAGTCTTGACAAGCAAATAGCATAGTTAAACTTCAAGAAAAACGAGATTGAGATTAAGGTCTGCTAAAACTCGTTCTCACTCACCATTGATCCGAAGCATGGACCAAATTCATACTTCAAAACTAAATGATTAACAGACAAATCTTGAAAATATCTCTCAAACACATATTTGATGACCAAAACCTTTGGAGAATCATCAGAGACTTAAATACTGGTAATCATGGAATCAAATCCATCATTTTGTTGCAGTATTGTTAGTCATCACTTGATTCTCTTGCTGCATCATAGTGAAAACAAAGAAACAAAGCCACAACCAGAATATAATAAAACCTTGGAAAGCGCAAAATATACCACTTGAACAAAACAATATTTACCTCGTTCATCTTTGGCAAGATTTGTCATGCAAAAATAACAATTCAGCTTCCAGCAAAAATGAGTTCTCGGTCACGGTTAATCAGAAACACGGAACAAATAAATTCTCATCACATCCCAGCAGATTCATTTTACTCCAGACAATAAATGATTCACAGGGAATGGTGAAAATATCTCTCAAACCATAAATTCAAAACAAAAATTGAGAAAAGCCACTGGGGAAATCATCACACTTCAATCCTGATAATCATTGAATCAAAAATATCATTTTGTTGCAGCATTGTTTGTCAATCAATTCTTGTTCGTTGTGTGAAAACATAAACAACCACCACCAAATAAAATATTGAATAAAAATATACTATAATTCAATATTGTACTCATAATCAAATAAACAAAATAACATTAATTGAAGAATTGAACCCAGTAATATTAACAGCTCAAAACAAAAGTAATATTAACAAAATATGCCAAATGCACAAAACAATTTGCACAATTCATCATGGGCAAGTTTCATCATGCAAAATAATAATTCACCTTCAAGAAAAATAAGGTAGAGATCAGAGTGTTCTAAAATGAGTACTCAGTCACGGTTAATCAGAAACACGGACCAAAAAAATTCTCATCACATCCCCACCAGATTCATAGTACTCCAGAAACCAAATGATTCATGGACGAATCTTGAAAATATCTCCAAAAACTAAACTCATCAAAACATGAGAAAATACAGCGGTAGGAAATCATCAGCAAGTTAAAAAACAGTAATCATGGAATCAAAGCCATCATTTTGTTGCAGTATTGATCATCATCACTTGATCCTCCTCACTGCATTATAGAGCGAAAACAGAGAATAAGAAGCAAGCATCAAACAGAAGTGGACGGCTTCATTTGGAGGTAAAATGAAGACGGTGATTATAAGGTTAAAGTCATCTGACCGACTTCTCAAGAAGGTCATAGGTAGTAGAAGCTATCAATTCCACCAATGAGACTTAGATTGGGTAGAAGGAAACAGAGAAAGCTTGCGGCGTAGAGGAACGGAGAGAAGAAGGAAAGGTACAGGTTGGGAAGCGCGTATTGAAAGATATACATGGTGATTGAAAGTTGAAACCCTATATGGCCACTTCATATTTATAACCATGTCTAGGTTTTCGACAGAGGACGGACTTTGATCAATTTGGGCTTTAAACATGGGTCGATTTTATGCTGTATGGGCTTTTCCGACCAAAAAGGCTTGAAACGATATTAACTCCTAAGAGGATGAAATTGGAATTGGAAAGAATTAACGTTACGGAGAAATTTAATAAAATAGCCTCGAAGAAATTAAAAACCCAATCAGTTCCTCTGATAATAGACTGAGAAAGATCGAAGTACATGCTCGATAATGTTATATAGTGAGACCTGTCGTTTAATAATTTATCTAAAATTATGATTTTTAATTAAGTGTAATGGTGCCACAAATTCCATATAGTCGACCCCACCTAATAGGTAAATCAATCAAATTAGAAAAGGTAGATAGATGAAAATAAGAAGGCTAAAGTATACTTTTGATCCTTTATGTTTGTGTCAAGTTTCATTTTAATCTTTTAAGTTTAAAAAGTGCACTTTGAGTCCCTCAAACTTAACGCCGTTAGTTTCTTTTAACAGAAATTGCTGACTCATTGAATTTAATTGATGATTATGTAATAAAACGTTGATAAAGCATACTCACATCTTAATTTTAATTTAATAATATAATAAATTTGATACTTTAAATTGTGTAAAATAAAAAAAAATTAAAATAATAGCGTTAAGTTTGATGAGTTAGCAATTTCCGTTACGAGAGAATAACGGCATTAAGTTTGAAGGACTAAAAGTGCACTTTTTAAACTTAAAGGACTAAAGTGAAACTTGATGTAAAGATAAAGAACTAAAAGTATACTTTAGCCAAACAAAAATTTTAGGCAACATGAAAGAAATAATACTATAGACCTATGACCAGGGCTACACAATGAACCGAACAAAACCATATTATAGCCCAACCCAAAATCTGTTTTTTTTTTCCTAAAAGGATTAGTTTTGACAGCCCGTACTAGGTTGACTTGGTCCACTGAACAAGTGAATTGGTCCATGCAATCTTGGATCTCAAATTTTCTATCTTTTTATAAACACAGGTCACTAACAACATCAAAATGGCTAGTGGAGGTTGTCATGAGCGTAACAAACACTTGGACCCAGGAGTGAATACGTCTAGCTTCATGTCTGGTGAGGCAGATAGAAAACACATGAAGGAAAGGGGAGAGAGGGAGAAGACAAGGTTGGAGCGATGAGGCAGTACTCTATCCTAGAGAGACAGGTTGTTATATCTCCAGACTCCAGTATGTGCGGGCTACCTAGTTCAACATGAGGATAGGGACGATATAGTGACTGGTTGGAAGGCTTTCTTTGCAAAGACGAAGATGAACTCTGTAGGGGACGTAAGCCATGAGACTGACGAGGACGTTGGTCGTGAAGGGTCTATGGGTTAAGGAGGGAAAGGAAAATACCTACTTCTGAGGGTTTCTGCAGAACAATATATATACCGTTTGGTGCCAATCTTGGATGAAATCGCTGGTCATTAAGTTGTTAGGAACCTCGATTCCAAAAGCAGAGCATGCTTATTAGGAGGGACCCTGGATGATTATGACTATTACCTTTTGGTACAGTATTGGTGATTAAACATTATCTTTATGGTTAACAGGAAATATGGTGGGGAAGATGCTTAGGCTACGTTTGGTTTGACGGAGGGGATGGATAGGAGGGAGAGTTAAGGGATGGAATGGTATAAAATTACCTCAATCTACGGTGAAGGTAGTTTTACGTACCTATATCTTTATCGAGATTGATCTTCAACAACCGCTACTCCCTTGAGCTTACAACGTTCGGTAAGGATAAACAAATAGTCTATGAAGGGCCCATAAAAATTTGTGATTCCTTTTTTGCTCTCCAACTGACACCGTTAAACTTGAGGAGGCCTCAAAAAAGTTGGGTACTTCTAGTTGTGGGAGTGGGGTCGACGTTGTGGACAAGGGCTAATATAAGATCGGGATGGATCGATTAGAAGAAACTGTGGGAATCGGAGTGAAACCCCAAGATAACTTGTCCCTTGTAACCCCTAAAGAATGAAACTCAGATGGACAATTGATGATAGGACTTTAGGAGAACATGTTTCTCACAATTCTAACTATAAAGACACCACAAAGATGATCACTCCCATAAAACTATCATAGTATTCTCACATAGATGCAAGGATGTAAGCAAAGCTCGCATAAGAAAATATAATTCTCTAAAGAAAAAAGTTTTTATTTATTCAAATCTTTCTTTGAAGTATAAAAAGGTTGGTAACATATAGGCTACCATAAAACCTTCTAAAATAAAAACCCTAAGCCTTAATTGTTATAATGATGCCTTTATGATTACTAATTAATTTATTGTTACCATTCTAATCTAAAGAAATTAGGAAATTAATTAAATTTGAAACAAAAGTTAGCCACCAAAAAATAGGAAACAAAAAAAGATCTTCTAGAAGAATCTTTGACCAAATGGCCTTATTCTACGGAAATATAAAGGAAACTTTTCAAAAGCAAAATTACATCAAAATTAATGCATAATGAGGGCTTCTAAATGCTTTTTGATTCCTTTTGAATGTTACTTATGCTTCTCCTCCAAGTCACATGCTTGTCACATGGTATTGTAAATGAGTTTTTCAATCTAGATTGCACATAAGCCTTGTATGTCATATTAAGCTTCTACCATGCTTATGTTATGTCAATTTCATGGACCTTCATGCTTTTCCACAAGCTCAAGCTTTCGTTGGTTACAAAAGTATGAATATAAGCTTACATACGACATGTTAAGGTTTGATTTACACACTCAACATATATACTAACATCATGGGTACTGGGTCTTTATTGTAGCTAACTGAAGTTATTTCATGAGTTATAATAATTGAGTCAAACTCTTCTTGCATTACATGAAAATCGACATGTATAATACTACCTTGTCTACCATGTAAGATGTTAAGACGTCATTTGTACGTCTATCAAAAGGCCCTATCACTGAACAAAATCACTTGGACTTGACAGCTAAATGTTGTGATGACAAGTTACATAATGTCGAGATAGTAGATGAGGAAATGTCTAAGGATATATAACTAAAACCAATAAAGGAAGAGCCTGAGGTGATTGGTATGGATAATGTCCAGGTGGAGATTTAAGTTTTAATTAGCGAGAAATTGTTATGGCAAGTCAGTTAGTTAAGAAAGACGATATTAGGTTCAGATAGTGGGAAATCCAATAGTAATAAAAGCTTGAAGAGATATAGTCTAGCCAAAAATGAAAAATACTAATGCTGAAACTACAGAAGTATAGGATGATTAAACACAAAACTATGCAAAAATAATTAGGAAATTATTGCAGGATAGATTCTTTAAGATAGTTGAAGCCGATAGAAAAAATACCTTTGATTTTTCTTATGTAACTCAAACTATAGAAAAGGAATTACCTATTAGATCAAATAAATAATCAATGTGTATGATATCCTTAGAGTTAATAGAAAAATACCGCATAAATTATAATTGGATTCATATAGGATTGCTACAAGTTGCCTTAAAGCCTAATTTTAGACAAGGGATAGACAAGCCTGCTTTATATTGTATTAGAGATAAAGACAAATTTGGAATTACACATACGAATATCCATAAAGGACCAGTCTATTTTGACTATTTTCCAAATTATACAACTGGGTTAAAGGATGTAACGGTTAAGAGATGCTTTCGTATTAGAAATAGCTTCTGATGCAACACGGAAATCAGAAACTGCTCCCATGGATACTCCAGTATAGATTAATGTTTAAATTAAATAAAACATATTAAAACTTTTCTGCTATAAAGGAATCACTTAAAAGGAGAAACTATGTTAGTTGAGATAGGAGATTCGACTAAGAGCTTGTTTGGATATAAAGTTCAAAATAGTTTTTACAAATTTCGAGGTAAAATCTAGGTTTTGGAAAATAGGTTTTGGAAAATAGCTTTTACAGATTTCGAGGCAAAACCTAGGTTTTGAAAAGTGATTTATGTTTGGGAAGTTATTAGCTTTTACGGATTTCAAAGCAAAAAAGTGGGTAGAAAAGAGGAAAGTAGGAAAGAGAAAGAAAGAAAAAGTAGGAAAGAGAAAAGAGGAAAAAGTAGGAAAGAGAAAACCTAGGTTTCAAACTGAAGTTTTGTAACTAAAATAGCTTTTAGATAAAAAAAAATTTGTTTGGACAAAATTTCGGTTTTGAGGTAAACCCTAGGTTTTGAAACCAAACCTAGATTTTAGATTGGGTTGCCAAATAAGCCCTAAGACTACAATTCTAATCCCAAGAATGTTAAACATGATGAAATAAGTTTTCATGAAAATTGGGAATTTAATAAGATGGCACAACCAAAAGCTTTAGAAAGATTAGAACTAGATTATATAATACAGACTCCATAAGGAGATATTAAATATTGAATGTTAAATACATAGGTGTCTTCATCTAGTATGAGATATCTAGATCTACTGAACTGATAAATGAAGTTGGAACATCTATAGATAATTCTAAATTAGATTATAAATTAAAAGGAGTAAACTTTGAACCAACAATACCACAACTCATATATGAACAAAATAATTTAGAAATCAAGCTAGAAATAGATAGAGAATTCAAGCCATCTGACTATCATTCAGTAGTCTCACAACTTAGAGTAATAAGAAAAAGTATTACGAAATTAATAAAGATTTATTAAGAAAATAATTTATGTTAACAAAACATAAAAAAGGAAAGAAAATGGTTATTCTTTACCTTTACTGACAACAAACAAGTTCAGATAAGAGAATAATGGTATAGCGAAATGAAAAACCTTGAAGTAGAAATTTACCCTTGTAAATGGTTAGCCATGTACACATATACAATCAAATATTTAATCCTTTTACATAAAATCATCTGTCAGTTGAGGTAACAACTAATACTATGATAAATTGGCAATGTAAAAATAATACAGTGATTTCATCAGTACATCTCCTTTTAGAAGAAATAACGATAAAAGTCGAGGCTAAAGAGGTAATAGCCTCACCCTTTAAAATTACAAAACCTGCAGAAAATAAAGCTAGTCAAAAAATACAACAACACAATAATTATACTAACCAAATGCTGCATACCATAGGACAATAGTTTAGTAGAAAATAAAGTAGATTCAAATAATTTTACCAAAAAAAAGTAGATTCAAATAAACCCTCTACCTCAAATAATACAGGAAAGATAGATCCACAAAGACCCATGTTTAAAAACGAACCAACCCCTATAGAAAAGGTAAACAATTTTTAATTTAGGATCTACAAATAAATAATATAGAGAATTATAATTAGAAATAAATAAAAATTATAAAATCTGAAAATATAGGATAAACAAAAGGGTCCAAGAATTAATGCTTTAACAAAATTAGAGTAACAATTTAAAGATGATGAAGATTTAACTATAGATAAAATAAAAGCATGTTAAGAATATATTGGACTCACACAAAAGGCCCAATATGAGCATCCCAAACTCACTTTGACAAATAAATAGCATTCATTCCTTACCTAAAAAAAAATAAATAGCATTCATTTATTTCACATTCTTTTGTATATATTACACAGGTACACGTGTCTCATAATGCTGTAATTTTGGGTTTAAACCCTTCTATATAAAAGCAATGAAATGGATAGGGCACTGTGCGCCTCAATTTAATACATTTCCTTTTTCACTAAAGTTTACTTGGTATGAGAGCTCGCAGGATTGCAGCCATGCCTATGTCTGCTGATTCCCCTAATTCGTCCTCTACCAACAGCACTACCGTATCAACCTCTTTATTGACAGGCTGATCGAGAAAACCAGTCCTCTTCCCAATCTTGTGCTGTCAAACTGGACAGAACAAATTACTCTGTCTGGGCCTTACATGTGTAACTTATCAAAGGGACACAAACTTGAAGGCTTGGCACTAAGTCCTGTCCCTCATGGTTCATTATGCAGGAGAACATTGCCAAAATCAACCTGGAGTTTGAAGAGTGGGAAGTTATTTACCAGTTGCTTTTTGGGTGGCTTCTCAATACTATATCTCTTGACATATCCTCAGAGATGACTACTACTTCTACCACAGCTGGCTTATTGACTGCAGCAAAACAGCTCGTTGGTGCTGCTTCAAAATCTCGCCTCCTCATGCTCGAATCTGAGCTTCAACTCACCAGGAAGGGTGCGCTCAGGATAGCTGAATATTTGTCAAAAATCAAGGGCATCTCAGACAGCTCTCATTTGCTGGAAGTTCCATTCCTCTTTCGGATCTCACCATCCATGTGATGGCTGGTCTAGACTCAGAATATAATGCCATTATTGTGCTGCAGCAGAACCAAGTCACTAACCTCAGTTGGATGGAGTTACAGACTTCTCTCCTCACCTTTGAGAGCATACTCGAGCAGCTGAACCAATTCTCTGAACTCTCTGTTACCAAGAATCTTGTTAACTTTGCAAGATCTGATGCTAATATTTCCCCAAGAGGACATTGGTGTGGAGGCAACAGAGGAAATCGTGGAAGAGGAGGTCATGGTAGAAACAACCGCAGTTTCTCTCGCTTAGCATTTGGTTCCTTTAACAGCAGCAATAACAGTCCTAAATGTCAATTATGTGAGAAAATAGGACATGTTATTGAAACATGTTTTTATCAATTTGATAGATCTTTTGTAGCTCCTAGTCGCAAGAAATTTAAAGATGGAGGCAAAGCTTCGTGCACTTACTCATATTATATCAGTGCATATTGGGCCACTCCTAAAGTAGTCAATGATGATGATTGGCACCTTGATAGTGGTGCTACAAGCCATGTTACCAAGAACCTTGAGAAGCTGGAAGTTTTTTTCTAAACCAAATGGTAAGGCAAATGTTATAGTTGGTGATGGTTACAAATTAAGGGTTGAAAGATTAGGCTTCTCTACTGTGCAAAATGTTTCCAACAAGAAAGTTAAGCTCTACAATGTTCATTATACACCAGAAATTAAAAGAATTTCATGAGTGTCTATGAAGTGGCATGTGATAATCATGCTGATGTGATTTTTAATAGAAATGGTGTTTGTGTGAAGGACCAAGCAACAGGGGAGATTGTTATACAGGGAACACCAACTAGCCGTGGAATGTTTAAAGTCTGCGAGCAAAAAGGAAATGGTGTTGTTGAGCTAGTTCTTATGGCTGAAGAAGTTGGAGATTCAACACTAAAGTTTAGTAGATTTATTAGAAATTCTTGGCATTGTAGGCTTGGTTACCCTAGTGATAGAATTCTAAGTCAGCTTATCAACCAATGTAATCTAAAAGTTGTTCCAAGAAATGAGAATGAATCTGTTTTTTGTGATCTTGCCAATTTGGAAAATCACATGCTCAACCTTTAAAATTTCCACTTCTTGAGTTTCTAAACCACTGGAATTAATTCACACAGACTTGTGGGGTCCTTCCCCCGTTGTATCTATGAATGGTTTTTTGGTACTACATCATTTTTTCAGATGACTACAGTAGATACTCATGGATTTTTCCATTAAAAACAAAGGATAAAGCATTGCAAATGTTTATATAGTTTCAAAAATTTGCAGAGAATGTTTTTGACGGTAAAATTAAAATTGTCCATAGTGATTGAGGAGGTGAATATAGGAACTTTACTACTAAGGCTTTACCGGACTTTGGCATACATTTTAGACACTTTATTCCTCACACTTCTCCCCAAAATGGTAGAGCAGAATGGAAACAGAGGCGTATTGTAGAGACAGGTTTGACTCTTTTTGCTAAAGCTAAAATGCCCTTATTTTAGTGGTGGGAAGCCTTCCACATTGCCACAGAACTTATTGACAGACTGCCCTCTTCTATTTTAAGTGATGTTTCTTCTTTCTACAAGCTTTTCAATAAACAACTTGATTATGAGTCACCTAAGATTTTTGGCAGTGTATGCTACCCTTACTTAAGGCCATACAATGACCACAAGTTGCAATTTAGAACTACGAAGTGTGTTTACATTGGTTATATTAACCCTCATAAGGGTTATAAATGCTTGAACTCTAATGGTCGAATTTTCTTATCTAGACATATTGTGTTTAATGAGCATGAGTTCCCTTTTGAAACAGGCTTCATGAATAAGAGAAGCTTACTTGTGGAACAAATTCACCCAAGAGAGTTCTTTCAATCTTCTCTTCCTCTTATGCTTGCCAGATGCCAAAATGAGTCTATTAGATGCTCTAAATAGCCTCATGATTTTATATTACAACATCAAATTGTACAGCCTAGCTGGATCTTTGCAACTCGTCTGTAGTCCTTTTGTGAACTCTGGTAACAACTCACCTGCATAATCAGAGGAGTCTGATCAGTCTTTTTCTCAAAACAGTAGTTTCAATTCTCAAGATGATCTGGAGGCAATTCCCCTAATCCAGCCATACCTTTTGATTCAAGGGGTAATGTTCCTACTGGCCATCATCTGGTCACACAAAGCAAAGCTGGAGTCTACAAACCCAAATTGCCCTATGTTAGAGTTATGATTACAGAAATAGAATTCTTTGAGGAACCTGCAAGTGTCGCAGAAGCCTTGAAGTCAGATGCTTGGAGAAAAGAAATGGTTGATGAATTTAATACGCTAATCAGATATAAGACCTGGAAATTAATTGCTTACCATGGACAACAGAAACTAGTTGATTGCAATTAGGTCTACAAAGTAAAGATTAGCCCTGATGGGTCAAGTCATGGACCTAAAGCTAGACTTGTTGCTAAGGGTTTTCAACATAGACCTCGAATAGATTTTGGATAAACATTGAGCCCTGTTTTGAAGACATCTACCTTAAGGTTTTTTCTCACACTACCTGTTACTTTTAATTGGCCAATTAGACAGCTAGACATTAATAATGCATTTATGAATAGAGACCTAAAAGAGCAGGTGTTGGAAATTGTGTCATTTGACCAATCATTGTACTTTGAGTATTTTTAATTAATGAAATGTTCATTTTCTTTATCATTTTTTTTGCATATTTTTATGATTAATTATCTTTAGATAAATCATGATGACTATCATAAATGTTCATGGTCGTTCATCTGCGTGGCAACAAAGATGAAATAAGGTCATTATGACTTTGAAATATATGGAGATACTAGTCAAAGTCATAGGTACTAGTAACAGTGTAAGATGTTGGACCGACTGGCTGTGAGATAGCTCCATGGATTTGTGTCATAAGCTTATCTCACAAACGACTATATCACTATGCCCTTTGACTTAAGATCAGCATAGATTCCTATATGAGAATTGTTTAGCTTTGACCTAGTCAAAAGTCATTTTTGACCAAGTGATAATAAAGGCTATGCTCAGGCTTAGTGAATCTGATGAAGAGGAATATGAATATTGGGCCCCTCTAGGAGTAAGTTTGAGAAATGTACAGCCATAATATGATGGAACGAAGTTCTATCGAGAAAGCAATAGTCAGGAATAGGAGAATGACAATCTCCATACCTCATCCTGGACTGAAATATCATATGACAAAAGGGACGTGATGTGGTTATATGATAATTTGAATTGATTTAGAGATCCTTATGTGAATTGGGTAGTCATAATTCTTACTAGATGAATTTTACGACTTGTGCGCTAGTATAGTCATTGGCCCACTACCAACTTCGTATGTGCCTACATGGTTAAATCCAAAATAACCCAACACGAGCTGAAATGTCCAGATTCTTTGAATTATGATTCAATGAATATTCTTGGGAGGATATATATAAATTTCTTTTTATATGTAATACATATTTTTTGTGTATATGCATTACATCTATTGATACGTAAATATATATATTTACGTAAATATATATATTTTTTGTGTATACGTAAATATTATATCTTTATATATTATATATATAAAGATATAATATTTCAAATTTCATTTAAAAAATATATCATGGATTTAATTTATAAAGATAGACTAAATCTTGTATTTGTTTTAAAAGTTTGAATAACTCTTGATTTAATTTTATAAAGATGAGATCTTGGATTTAATTTGTGGAGATAAATTAAATATTATCCTCGTTTGACTCCTTAACCAAATTAAATAAATTAGTTAAATTATATCTGTTGGATATATTTAAATAAAAACATCTTTATTTAATTTCTCATATTTAAAAGTTTACGATAAGTTTTTAATTTTTGAAATAGATAAAAGATAGATTTTGAAATTCAAAAGAATAAGTTTTGAATGTCTATAAATAGATGTTTAGAGCTCTCCATTGGATATACATTTGAAAAACGAAATTAAGAAACTTGAAAGAGAAATCGAGAGTAAGAAGGAGATCTAAGAGTTAGATATAGAGGCGCCAGCACGCATTTATGTTGAAAAAGCCATTCGTATGGATACTATCACACCTCTTCTGTATAACATCTAAATCTAGACCTCTTAATTATTAGCGCAGCTATTCTAAGTGTGATAATACTATTTTTACGAAATATTCTTTTTTCTAATTTCTTTGGATTGGGCATTTCTGGAAAAAAAAACTTTTGAGGTGGAGTTTCAAATTGATATAATGACGAGTGCAAGGCTGATATCTAAAGCCCCATACTAAATGTCTCCAATTGAAATGGGTAAATTGAAAAAGCAAATTGAAAAATTGCTGGAGAGAGGGTTTATATGACCTAGTGTTTCACCATGGGTAC
This sequence comes from Vachellia pachyceras, assembly GCA_025593235.1. Classification (NCBI taxonomy): domain Eukaryota; kingdom Viridiplantae; phylum Streptophyta; class Magnoliopsida; order Fabales; family Fabaceae; genus Vachellia; species Vachellia pachyceras. The sequence goes on from JANTPZ010034475.1 coordinate 17,688, forward strand.
ACCTGTGTTATTTGTGAAAAAGAGAGGTTATGTATTGATTACAGAGAATTGAATAAGGTGACCACCAAGAATCAATGATCAATTGAATTAACTGCATGGATTATGTATTTTCTCTAAAATTGATTTGAGGTCAGGATATCACCAGTGTGTGTAAAAGCAAATAAGGTGCCAAAGTCTGCCTTCAAGACTTAGTATGGGCATTATTAATTTCTAGTAATGCCGTTTGGATTAACCAATGCAGCTGCCGTATTTATGGATTACATGAATCGCATCTTTTGACAATACCAAGATTAGTTTGTTGTAGTTTTTATAGATAGAAGAACATGTAAAGCATTTGAGAATAGTGTAGGGAATTCTGAGCGAGAAAAAGTTGTATACTAATTTGAGCAAATGTGAATTTTGGCTTACAGAAGTCCAATTTTTGGATCATGTCATCTCTTCACGTAGTGTGTTCATAGATCCTAGAAAAGTGGAAGTAGTGCTAAACTGGAAGAGGTCTGAAACTATCTTAGAGATCAAAAGTTTTCTGGGTCTCGCTGGATATTAGTGGAGATTTATACAAAATTTTTTGAGGATTACCTTGCCATTAACAAAGCTCACACAAAAGAATCAATCATTTGTTTGGAATGATGAATGCGATCATAATTTCCTATAGTTGAAATATAGGCTCACATTTGCACCGGTGTTGATAATTTTGGATCCCACCCAACCAGTTCTGGTTAACAACGATGCTAATAAGCATGGCTTAGGATGTGTATTGATGCAGCAAGATAGAGTTGTAATTTACACCTTTTGCCATTTAAAGCCTTATGAAGGGAGTTATCTTATGCATGATCTAAAACTTGCAATGGTTGTATTCACTTTGAAGATACGACAACATTATCTATATGGAGCAGTTGTTGAATTGTACTGCGACCATAAAAGCTTATAGTATTTGCAGGATAAAAAAGAACTAAATATGCGACAACGTCGATGGATAGAGTTATTAAGAGATTCTAAATTTTAAATTAAATATTTGCAGGATTAGAAAGAACTAAATATGTGACAACATCGATAGATGGAGTTATTAAGAGATTATGAATTTTAAGTTAAATACCATCCTGGAAAAGCTAACGTTGTAGCTGATGCACTAATCTGTAAAATGGTGTAGGTGGCAATCATGATTATTAGGAAGTAAGAGATGTTGGAACGGTTCATAGATATAAATTTATCTAAGAACATATTAATTGGAAGTTGCACTATTTCCAAGATAGTCTGAGGGATCAGATTGAAAAAGCTCAAGGAAATGATAGATGGTTGCAAGTGAACAGAGCTATGGCAAACTGCTATATTATGATCTTTGTCGAGTAGCTTGTTTCGGTATAAAAAGGATCAATGTACTGCTAGAAGTTGGCTTGAGAAGAAGAATTCTAGATTAAGCTCATATGACTAAATACACTCTACATCCTAGCATGATGAAAATGTATTATAGTCTAAAGTCATTATACTGGTGGCCAGGAATGAAAGCCGACGTTACAAAATATGTGACTCATTGTCTCACTTGTCAAAATGTGAAGGTTGAACATAAAAAACCACCAAGTTCTTTCAAATCGATTAAGATTCCGAAATGGAAATGGGAAAGTGTTACGATAGATTGTTATTGGTTTACCCATGACAATGAATAAATACGATGTTATATGGGTAGTGGAGGATAGATTGACAAAATCTACCTATTTCATATCCATTAAAGCTAGTTATAAGCCAAAGAATAGTCTTGGAAAAACGGGTTGGCCTGCAGGTTGCGGGCCAGCCCACACCAGCCCATGGGTTACATGGGGTCGGGCTGTGGCGGGCTGCCAAAGCCCGTTAACCCGCCATATATTTATTATTTTTTCCATGTTTAAGTAATATTTTTTAAAAAAAAATAGGACAACATTTAAAATTAGAATTGATGATTGGTCAACAAAAGAAAGGTTTAAAACTTTTCAAAATCTTGTGCATGACGATGATTGTAAATGTGAGTTGTCATGTCATGCTATCTTGTTACTCGTGGGTGGAGGTTGGGACTTGGGATGGATAAAGAGATGGACAGATGATAATAAATGGGGCGTGGGTGTTGGGACTTGAGATAGACGAAGAGATGGCAATAAATGGGGCGCAGTGTCAGGTTTGTAGCCGATGCACAATCGCGTACTTCCATCCTTCTTCTCAAAAAACAATACTAGTGAACCCTAGGGAGAGACATTTCAATCGAATGAAACCTTTCTCAACTAACTCTTCCAACTCTTTCTTTAACTCCTCCAACTCTGATGGTGACTATGATAAGGCGCCTTAAAAATTGAAGTTGTCCTTGGTACTAACTCAATGGCGAACTCCACTTCTCATTCTGGAGGCAAGCCTGTTATCTCTTCTGGAAACACATAAGCAAAACTCATTTACCACTTCAATCTGATCGATCCCAACTTCCTTGTCAGTGCTAATAGAAAGGAAGATTATGTTAGCTTCACAACCTTGACGAACACTTTTCTACTTGAGTAGCAGATAACACCAAAGGACTAGAAGCTACCTCTATAGATGCAAAATCAAAGGGAAATTCACTCTTTTCCCTTTACGATCACGGTGAGCATTATTGGTCGATAGCCAATCTATGTTAATGATCACATCAATACCCTTAAAGGCAAACAAATTAAATCTATCCTTGAATCACAAACAGCATATTTAATGGTAATATCTAAACAAGCACGATTAGTCACAACAGAAGCTCCAGATAGAGTGGATACTTTTATATCATATGGAGAGTGGATACTTTTATATCATATGGTAACACACAGACATGTAATTTCAATCTTTAAGCAATATCATCAAAGAGAAATGATGAGAATCAAACAACACAAGAAAATCATCACCTTGAAGAGAAATGGTACCTTGAATCATATTAAGAGACGCTCAAGCCTTCTCTTGAATAAAAGTGAATACTCGACCAGATACTGTAGATCGACCACTCTGGTGAGTTTACTAAGCCTCAGGGCAGAAAAGAGCAATGTGTTCCAACTTATGGCACGGAAGCACTCCCAACACTTTCCTATATGCACTGCCCCAAAATTATCACGACGCTTAGCATTTTCTACTTCCCAACAATACATGTAACTACTCGTAGCTTAGTACATGCATCCTTAGAGCTCTTGCTAGTGGCAAATCTCATATAAGACTTTCATTTTGGCATAGCCTTATTGATGAGCTGCCTAATTTTCCACTTGGGCTTATTATGCTCCTTCAAATATGTCACATTTAGTTAGGTGATTAATCAAGGAGATATAGCATCTTCATGCAAATTTCCTTATCGAAGAGTATGGAACTCATTCTCCTTTTCATGTTGTAATTCCTCTGGGAAATAACGTCCAAATAACATGCCCTTAAAGTCTTCCCATATTAGAGTTGAGATATCTGCTGGTATGACACTTTCCACCACTCGTTCGCTTCACCTTTAAGAAGGGTAACTGCCTGTACCCTTTACTTACCAGTATATTAAAGTCTTCCCATATTAGAGCTGAGATATCTGCTGGTTTGACACTTTCCACCACTCGTTCGCTTCACCTTTAAGAAGGGTAACTGCCTGTACCCTTTACTTACCAGTATAATCAATGCCTTGGAATAAAGTCTCAATGTCTTCTACCATATCTCTGCCTTGATATGTGTAACATCCTATTTTTTTTAAAAAAAAAACATGTTCAGAAACGTGTATGAGATGAGAGAAGGGTAGTGATGATAGTGACCCATCACCATCAGAAAAAGAAAAAACATGGAGAGACACCTACATGTTACAGGAAACGTGTGTGAGATGGGATGATGATGGACCTATGGTGATGGGTCCATCATCATCCCCTCTCCCACTCATTTCCTGTAATGTGAGGGACTCTTTCTCTTTTTCTTTTTCTAATGGTCATGGGTCACCATCACCCAACTCTCCTCTCGTACATGTTTCCCAACGTTTTGTTTTTTTAAGGGGGGAAAAAAAAGCAATTGGATGTTACAACAAGAACTAGATCACCATCGAATGTAGGAGGGTGATGGTGCCAAATCCTTATGTACACAGGATATATAATCACTCTAGCCCTCGTTAGAAGTATCATGAGGATCCTCAGAAATTTCCACATGATGGTTCTCATAACATTTTCTACCGGGGTCTTTTCTCTTACAGTCATTCTACTATCTTCCTCGAACTTTTAAAATCTCTTCTTAACCACATCCACTATTACATCCCTTAACTGTTGTATAAAAGTGGCCTTATCAAATAAGAGTTGTTGTTCTTGTTGCAACTAAGCATGAGAGGGTGGAGGCCTACTATTCCAAGAGCCCAAACAAGTATTTACCATTTCTCTCCACCTATGGATGCAATCCACCATAAAAGGTGAGTGGTCAACAAAACTAAAAGAAACAGAAGAGGTACAAATATTATATATTACCACTATATGCACACACAAAAATAGTTCGTAGAATTGTCGAATTCGATACCAATTTGTGGTAATACCCCACCCATTTGTCTTTTAGAAGAAGAGTGTGAAAGAGAGAGAGAGAGAAGAGAGAGAGAGAGAAAGGAGAAGGAAATAGAGAGTGTGAGAGAGAAGAGCTCATGAAGGTGTTTTCAGCTTCAAGGTTATGCTTTGGAGCTTATTTATGTAAGCAAAATGACTTATTTCATTAAACTTTTATTTCTTTTCTAATTGTAGTAATATTATGTTTATTAGAGAATATTTTAGGATTTAAATTTTTGTCTAGTTTGAGTTTCATCAGTAAAAGACCATAAAATTGTACATCTATTTTTATAACTAAGATTTATGATATTAGATTTATTTATTTGATATCTTGAGTATTTTAAAAATTTATTTACATTTAAAAAGATATTGTTTTTAATATATACGATATTTTAACTAAATAAAGATTAAAAATGCAGAGGATGATTGAATAATAAGATTAGATTTATTGTTTTTGCTATTATATGATTTTTAATATATATTTATGTATAAATTTATTATAAAATTTTATAAATCAATTTTTAGTGGGTATTCTTACTTATCAAAATTTGTTTACATAATTTCAAGTCTTTTAAGCAATGATTTTGCCACCTAAATTAGTTGTAGACTAATATATGATAATATTTAATTTTGTAGACTAATTATAGAAAATTATTGTTGAACGAGGATTACCATTATGATAATATTTTCTTACTTAGCAAAAGGTAACCACTTTCCTCTCATTGTACATGCTTGTAACATGTTTGTGAGTGATTTTAAATATTTAGTATTATAAAAAAATCCTTTGATATTTAATTTGACAATGAAACTATATTGTTAATGAAATTATATTGTGTGACCTATTTTCAATAGAAATAATAGGTGTTATATATATACACATATATCTAATGGCATTGTTTCATAATGTTAGAAATATTGCGATGAAAACTTGTGAAATTGATAATGGTATATGTTAAGTTCTATTATCATTTGTTAATATGAGAGGAATTGGTAGATGTTGATTTTATGGGAAATTATTTTAGAAGAAATAAGGGGATGAATTTCTTTGAAAAAAAGGAAATAAGATTGTGGGTTTCCAGATGTACATTGGTTAGTCCTTTGGCCCATTTGTATTCAGTAAAGCCTTGACACCTGACTAATATAGTAGAGGGGGAACCTCTAGTCTAATATTGTGCTCTGTAGATTTCAATCGGTCCATAGCACTTGATTGGTGACCTCGTTGAGTTGTCCTACCAGTTACAAGGGTCAGTACTAGCCTATATGTTCAATCACAGAAAATAAGGCTAGGGAAAATAAAGAAGGTCAGAGAAATAAATCCTTACGTATTAATTTTCATGCAGCTTTGTGATGATATAAGCATTAGATTATGATATTACATGATATTATAAATTAATAATATGTATGTATATGTTGACTACGTTACATTTTTTAAAATTTTATATTTATCGTAACTATCCCACTTAACATCTCATAGGAGCTTACTTGTATGCCAATTAGATGGATTGTTGATTGTTAAGACTTTTGTCCCACCCTGTTGTTTTAACATTTTTTTTTTCAGGTGATAGTTCTAGCTCTGGTCCGTTAGGTAATACTCCCAAAGTTTAAACTACTTCCATTAAAAGTAGTGATTCCATCTTTTTGGTTATGCTGGATCATTATATATTATCACGTTAAGGCTCTTCCAATATACTCTTATTTATTTTGGTTAATTGATGTATCAATTGTATATGTTTAGTCTTCATATACTATCTAACTCTTAATGATTTTTAAGTAAATTTCATATTATGGTTCTACATAAACATTAATGAAGAAATATTCAGTTATAGAGCTGGACGTTATAATAAATGTTTATCTCAAGCTTTAGATAGTCTAACGCTCAATGATGGATTCAATAATACTTAGAAAAATATTATAATTAAATTTTTCATTAATTGACATTTTAAGAAAAAGGATTTAACAGATCCTGTGCGGGAAATCTTTTGATTCCACATCTTCTTTGTCTTCATATTATTCTATAGGCTTTTTGATAGTTCCAAACCTAATAAGGTTTATTGCATGATAAAATTTATCTAGAGTGATTTCTGCTATTGTTGAATAATATATAATGAACATTCTGTACTCGGTTACCATTCCAAAATAATGTTTTGCTGCTTCACAGATTTGAGCCAGTTATCTTCCTACCAACAAACAATAACTTGCCAACTTTACAGTATCTTACCGACAAATAGTAACTTGCTGACAACTACAGTACTGCTATAGTATTCTACCAACAGTGTAATAATGAAAAAGAATCTTGATATTTCTGTAAAAAGAAGTAGGATCGAGAATGCTTGACTCCATGTAAAGTCATGTAACCAGATGAGTAGGACATCAATCAATTGTCCCTAATGCCAAAACATTATATATACTGTATTCTCACAATAAAAACTTTCATTCTCTACAAAAGATTTTTAAGAATACATTCATTAAAAATCCAACTATAACTATAAATTTACCAAAACACGAAAATTATGACCAAGAAGAAAATTATGAAAGAAATATGTTAGCCGAAATACATATAAGTTCAAATTTAACACAACTTGGACCAAGAACAAATCAACTAGATGAACAATAAATAATAAAAATGATAATAATTTTACATTATTAGAAATAAAAGAAAGAAGCAATTTGGGAAGAAATAGTAGTTAAAGTATATCCTAATAAACATAAAACTACAATACAAATAAAATATACATAAAATAATTCGGAAGCAACTGATGAAGGAACAAAGATGAATTCTATAATAAGAATTAACAAGAGAGATGTAATAAGTATAAAGACATAGGTAAAAGAAGATAATGATAATCTTTGCAAAATAATAATGGGAAAAGATTTTTCTTATCTATATGTTAAACCATTATACCTCCAATGAAGACATCACATACCCCGAAACTTCACCAGAATTAGTCCATACTGTATATCCTTGAAGTATTATAGAAGAAATAAACAAATTATCCCAAACTTTAAAAGGAGCATCAAAGCATTATTTTGAAATAGTAACTCGGTACAGAGTGCTCATTAATTGTTTTTCAACAGTAAGAGAAATTACTCCAAATAAATTTTATCCTCAAAATATCTTATTAGGTTTGGAATTACCAAAAAGGCTATAAAATATGATGAAGAAGACTTCTAGCACTGACCAGCAAAGTGAATTGTTTTATTGAAAAAGATTTAGTAATAAAATATCCTAATTTTTACATTAAGATCTAATTGATATTAAAAAATTAACTGATTAAATTGTTTTATTGAAAAAAGATTTAGTAATAAATAAATATTTAAGGTCAATATTGTAATTTTCCCCTTTTTCTACAATTATCTCTTCTCTACCCACTGTTCATTAAAAACGTGGCGTAATAATCTTTGGGCAATTAATACACCGCCATACTACTATCAATTACTCCAACAGATTATCACGCGAGTTATTTTTTTTAATGAATGAAGCAGTGGTAGAGAAGAGATAATTATAGAAAAAAGGAAAAATTACAATATTGACCCCAAATATTTATTTATTTACTAAATCTTTTTTTAATAAAACAATTTATTCACTTAATTTTTTAATTTCAATTAGATCCTAATGTAGAAATTAGAATACTACATTAGAATTGGTTAAAAAATGAATTTGTAAAAGATATAATTTCTTTCAAATATATCTTTTTATGAAAATGATTGGTGTGAGAAAGAATAAGAGAAAAAAAAATATGAGAGAGAAAGACACGCAATTAATTAAGGTTAAAAATGAAAGATGTGTATTAATTTTTTTAACAAATTAAAATTATAACTAATATATAAGAGCAAGCTTTCGAGAGAAAATATTTCTTATTTATGAGAGGTATTAACTAATCTTTAAAATTCTAAAAGTTAGATCACATCATTTAAAGAGGATAAATTGAAATTTTATCAATTTAGGATAACTTTAATGACCAAATTATCATTCCTCGATCGGTGGAATTAGTAATTAGTGCACATGGAGAGTATAATACAGGGTTATGGTGTAAACTTGTCCTGAAAGTTTTTCTTTAATATTAATGTTGTCATGAAAATTTATTTAAAAGCAGTGTTGCTCTGGAAATTCCAAAATGAAACAATGTTGCCCTTACCTTACCGTTAAAAATATTAATGGTCAACATCATATTTTAACAATTCACATTAGTCTTTTAATTGAATGGTGCAACATTACTTCATTCTGAAATTTTTGGACAATATTGCACTTAAAAAGAACTTTCAGACTAATATTACTCCTAAGAGAAAACTTCTTGAGCAAATTTGCATATCAACCCTAATTATATGGAGGAACCCAAGCTTAGAGTTAGTAATGTAACATCCTAAGTTTTATTTTCATATCATAATTATAATTAAGAAATAAATATTTGTGATAAATGAATTTATCAAGTAGTTACTAAATTTTAAAAAAGATTTATAATAAGTAAACAAAATAATAAAAAATAATAATGAGATAATATAATAATATTCATAAATATAACAGTTGAGGAACAATAGTAGCAAAGAAAGAAGGGAAAGGAAAAAAAAAGTAGAATGAAGAAGAAGAAAAAGAAAAAGAGGAGGACAAAGAGGAGACAATAAGTTTTAGCCTTGTAGGAAAAAAAGTCAAAGAGACAGAAGGAAAGAAAGGAAAAAAAAAAAGGAGAAAAAGAAGTATCTTGCTGACATATTATATCCGTTTGGCAATACAGTAGAGAAATACTTTTATGCAAGTCGAGACAAATATGTGAAGGAGATTATCTTGTTTTACAGAAATATTGTTGAACATGTTTTTGGGTATAAATTAAGCGTTGCCAAACAAGCACATTGCCTTCTGATCTTTCTTTCCTTTTCTTCTTCCTCTTCTCTTCATTCTCATTTTTCTTCCTCTGTTTTATACTTTATCTATTTACTACTGAATATTTTTCATGGTTTGACATTTAAAATTTTTTGAGTATTATTTGTTCTTTATTAGTTAAAATTAGAATAAATTTATCTTCTAATATCTTATAAGGTTTATGTTTATCAAAAAATGCTAATCCTAAAATATTAGTTGTAGAAGGTTTACAAGGAATACTTTCTATAGATTGATCTAATTTATTAAGTCTGATTATAATTGTTTCATTTTGTGCTATTAAGTCTGATGTTACAAAAGTCATGGGTTCCGTAAGACATATTTCAAATATTTTTGTAATCCATTCAATTTCTAATAATATTTCTAATTTTACATAAGAATATTGTTTCTTTTTTAAATTCTTGGTTGAAATTTTTAAAGAAGGGTTATTTTGTAAATATAACGATCTTCTACCTGGTATATTAAAATATTCAACTTTTGGTTCTATTCTACTTAATACCATATTTTCATAGAGTTTAGTATTATCTAACTCTATTTGTAAAGATTGAGGCATAGTTATAGATATAGTAGTTCTTGGGATAATATTAAAAATTGGTGTCATATGTTGAGGTATAATAGTTTACCGAAAAATCCTTACAAACCCAATATATCATTACATATCCACATAATCTTTTCAACAAAACCTCAATCCTTAAAGGATTCAATCCACAAAAAGTCCTAACTCTTTATCATAATGGAACTGAACATAAGGATACCATATCTTAAGTCTTTCGTATTGAGATCTCTATATATGAACTTGGAACCAGGCGAATTCGATCAACTATAGGTCAAACGGCTTAGAATAACAATTAAAACAGCCTCTGGACCCACTGGCTCATTCGCTCCCGAAGGCTTACCAGCGCCTTGCTCATATACAGACTCGTATTGTCAGAGTTAACATATGGTATTCAAACGTTCAACCCAAGGATCGATATTGAACAAGAGTCTTAGTTTGAAAAGCGAGTAATAGGATTACATAAACTTAGTTTTCCCCTCCCTTAAAGATTCAATAAATAAAAGAAAATAAATTAAGAACGGGGACAAGAAACTTACAGAAATTCTGGTTTTATTCCAAACACTAAAAGTTTTGTACAAAGGATTATACAAAGGGAGAGGGAAGAGATTTGCAAGTAATAGCCTCGTTGCAAACCGGTGTGACCTCTCCTAAATTCCTAAGTTCCTTTTTATAATGTTAATGAACTAAAAAGATAAGAGTCTACGAAGGCTACTTACATAGAGTTTTTGACAATTTAAAATGTCTCCTTATAAGTCAAAAATGCTATTAAAATCTATCAACCTATAAAGTAATTTCTACAAGTCAACAAGTTCTGACAACTTTATTTCTTTGGTAATATATGTCGTCTGCTCTTCTTTTGGCCAGATCTGACAGTAGCAGTTGCAGCAAGCGTATGTCTATCTTGAATAGGATTTTTATCTTTAATATGACTTTTATCTTAAAAATTGCTTTACATCAGTCAATTAAATATAAAAGTCCTATTCAAGATAGACATACACTTCTACAAACAATAAAACAATATACTTATTTTAGTAAATTTGATTGTAAATCTAGATTTTTTTCAAATTAAATTAATTAATGAAAGTAAAAAATATACTTCTTTTAGCACACCTTATGGTCTTTATGACAAATGTATTACCTATGAGATTTCATAATAGTCCAGGAATATTTCAAAAACATATTTATTCTAGGTTAACTTCAGATTTAAAAGAAAAATACATAGTATATATTGATGATATTATTTTCTATGAAAATGATATAGAAAAACATAAAAGGGATGTTGAAAAATTTATTGAATTAATTATAGAAAAAGGAATTATTATTCCTCCAAAGAAAACTGAATTAATGAAAACTAAAATAAAAGCATTAGGATATATTATAGGAGATGGACAAATAAATTTACAAGATCACATTATTTCCAAA
>JANTPZ010034476.1:0-32090 GCA_025593235.1 Vachellia pachyceras
CTGTGATGGAATGAATATGGGAGTGGTCGAGAGTGAGGAAGCAGAAGACGTCGGCGGCATGAGTCTGGGAATGAAGATGGCTGACGCTGTTGGGTCTGACGACAAAAAAAAAAACCCGCCCAACCCACCCAACTCGGCGGGTTGGGCGGGTTAATGTCAACCCGGCCGGGTTGACTCGGTCAACGCCGAGTCAACTCGTTGATCGGGTTGACTGTGGTCCGGAACGGCCAGTCCGCCGGTTCAGCGGTTCACCGGTCGGACCGGCCGGTCCGAACCGGGTTTTCAAACCATGCTATTTATAAAATAGCCCAAACCCTAAAACAAAATCATCAAGAACTAGATCACAGACACTTAAATCATATTCTTTCCCGAGAGATGGAGCCAAATTGCTGAAGAGTACTCAAGTAGTTCTATTTTTTTAATTTACAGTTCTTACCGAGCCAAATTGTCAACTTCAATTTGTCAGTGTACAGTAGAATAATTGCTAGAGAGTACATGAACTCCCGTGAGTTGTATAAAGTTGATTGGTTTGCATTATCTACCGTTAATTTTAACTTTTACTTCTATAACTAATCTATGCAAATTAAAATATTACAGTAATGTATATTTAGAAAGAACTTCTTTTTAATAATATATATAAGTTGAGATAAAATAATTTTAAATTTCGTAAAAATTATCTTAAAATTTATAAAAATTATTTTAAAATTTATAAATTATTTTTAGATTTCGTAATTCTTTTCAAAATCCGTAAACTCTTTTAGTTTTTTAAACACACTTTTTAGCTGTCCTTTTTCACTATTCCCTGGGCTGAATCGTCAAGTTTTGTTCGTGTTATCACCTCAGTGAAGACTTCGGGTTGACCTTACTCTTGTATATAATATGTGACGTGTGCACACATTTTCATACCATGTTTTCACATTGTAAACGTATCATTGAAAATCCATCTAGTTGGTTTCTTGGGATATGGAGACTAATCACCAACCCCACCAAGTAGGACGGATAGGGATACTATTAAGGGTGCCCTTTTTTTTTGCCAACAGTAAGCGTGTCCTTGAAAATCCATCACGTGAACCGAGGGAGAAGTTCTTGAAAAATAAAAGATAAAAAAAATCAAAATCAATTCACATATCAAATGATATTTTCATAATATTTTTAAGTAATAACTAAAAATGTGATAATAGGAATAATTATTGATTAAAAATATTAGAATCAATGTGATTGTTTGAGGTTTTCCATTAAACTTAATGATTTTAAAACTCCCATTATTTTTAATTGCATAAGGATAATCATTTAATCGTTTCCAAGAGTATCTTCCATATTTTTATTTGAATCCAATTCATTTATTTATTCCACTTTTATAAAGAAAATATAAAAAATAGTACTTTAGATTCATTTTCTTGTACATAATTAGTTATAATTAAAAAAACTTAACTTCTCAACCCATCATCATATTTTATTGCATTTTAGACTCTTAATCTACTTCGGAAAGTTAAATTAAGGCTCTTTGATAAGAAAATGACCTGAATATTACACTCTACTGCAATTCTTGATTAAAAAATATTTTGCATTTGATCCCAAAGAGGATAGATGCAGTGAAATCAGTATGATTCGTTAGGATGGTAACCTTTGGTTAAATTGTCACGACCTTCTATCAGTTGATCTAACCGCTCAATGGTGTTGAAATGAATTATTATTAGAGAAAAATATACAGTTGACGGTTTCAAACTATAAAATAAGGATGCATTAAATATTCTATAGCAAATATTTGACGCCAACTCAGCTTCTTTATATTTGACAATGCTCCTGTATAACCATCAATTATTAAGCACCATATATTGCAAAATCTGTAATATTGAATTGTTTCAGTAATTTACAGTCCCAGTAACCCTAAACATAATGAAATTTCCATGGAGGGGGCTTTCATAATTAACGAAGACTTGAGGTTTAGTTGACACCAATATATATATATATATATATATGATGCTGTAAGGCACTTGGTCGCCAAGTTTGCAGGCGAAGTTAGAGAAATATTCTCACTAATAATTTCCTCAACAACATCAAGCAAATCATCAGGTTAGCGGACTCTACTTTTTCCATCTCTTTTCTTATATATGTACTGTACGTGCTACTTTTAAAATTGTGTTGCCTCTTAATTTATTTTATAAATCTGTCTTCATGATCACCATAAGTTTAGTTCAAGTATTAAAAAGGTTTAAATGTTTTCTTTTAATCCATATCCATCACTTTGCCATTTTTACGCGTCTCTCTTGATTTCATGTTTTTAAGTACTATTGTTCCATTTTTCTTAATAGAAACCGCTATGCATAGCTTCAGAAGAAGTAGAGTAAAAAATTCAACACAACAATTAGTTCCTCCTCCTCAATCTTCTTCTTTTGATACAGCTGAACTGCATGCTGAGATCTTCTTATATTTCTTGAGATCATCATAAGTAACATGTAGTTACAAGAACCTTGGACAATATCCGTGAGTGGATGGGACTTGTTATAAAGTATGGTTTTTTTAACAATTATATTCTTAGTCATGGATATGAAAATGACGAGTAATTTGTCGGCAAGGGAAAAAAAATCAACGAACCGTTTGGCCAAAAAAGATGGAATCCACATAGAAGTATAAGGTTAACTGTTGTAAAACCATGCAAAATATATTAGTCGTTTTGTTTTTTTTAATATTACAATTTTTAAAATAGTTGTAAGAGTAATTTTATCCAAAATAAATACATGCCCACAAGCACACAACCAAATTGGAGTTGCATAAATCTAATGCGTGGGCCTCCTCTAGCCACCTTCTCAATTTTTTCCCTTTCGGCTTTAGCTTTTACATAAAATTATATGCATTTTGCTATATTGCAGTCTTGAAAGAATGCATTCATATATATATATATATATATATATTATGTTTTTTAAGAAAATAACTATGACTGCACAATTTTCAAGTATGTTCTATGAAAAATCACAAAACAGTACCAAATTATATTATGACTGCAACCTACCAAAATAATTCGCTTTACCTAAAATTTAATGATAAAATTAAAAAACCAATTGAAAGGTTGAAGCATTACAAAAGCATTTGAATGCCTTTAAATCTATAGCAAAACAATAGAAGCAAGAGGAAATCTATATATAATGAAAAAATAAAATTGGCACAGAACAATATGCACGTTGGAAGAAGATCCTTATAGGAGTTTGATAACCAACAAGAAGCCTTAGTTTATCATGTCGGCTTGATCAGGGGTTGATTACGTAGATTTCGCAACCCTAATTGTATTTTTAACGACAATCAAATTTTTGAATAGATTGTTAACTAACAAGTCATGTTTAATAACTTCATCAAATGTTCTTTTAATTTTTCCACATTCTTTATAATATATAAACCACGTCAAATGATTTTTTACCATCTTCTTTCCAATAAATATCATTCCAATTATTCTGTATATATGTTAATAACAAATCTTATGCAACATTTGATCATTGATATAAGAGTCAATTTACATTTGTTGAAGAGATTATAGAAGCTAAATACATTACTTTTATGTAATATATTTCGCTTTCTTAATATCCCAAATAAAAATTAATTGGCTTTTATATTACAAACCAAAGGAGGTATTTTCTTGCTTGATCGTACATATGTCTTATCAACTATCCTCATCTATCTTGTTTGTCTCTTTAGACCTAACATTCACTACTTTGTAACAAATCAACACTTTGGTCAAAGATGAGAGGGGGAAAAAGACACTTTTGTCTATATAATTCATGCTAATATGACTCATTTTATTGTTCTCTCTCATCAAAAACCTCATTTAATATATGGGTAAAGTTGAAAGTTTCTTCAACTTAGAATATGTTTAATTATAAGTTAACTAGTGTTCCATAATTTCAGTGAATTAGTTGAAGTGACTTATATTATGAATATAAGGAAGTATTTTTTATTTCTTGCCCTGAATGTGTTACAGGATCATCATAAATCAAAGAGACTAGAGTTGGGTATGGAATCGATGGCCAAGAAGTCTGGGGTCCTTCAAGCAGTGCTGGGGCTTCGGATGGGTTAAATGGTTTGAAAGCCAAGTTGAAAAAAGCAGAGAAAGTGGATCATTCCTTAACATCAAGTTGTTGCATATATAAAGTGCCACCAAAACTTCGAAAAGTAAATGAAGAAGCCTACACTCCTTCTGTGGTTTCCATTGGCCCATATCATTTTGAAAACAATAGATTAAAAGGAATGCAAGAATTAAAGGTATGGTATCTCAACAGATTTCTCAAAAGGACCCCGGAGAAGTCCCCGGAGAAGTCATTAGAGCATTATTTCAAAACCCTAAAAGTTCATGAGCGTAAGATTCGAAATTGTTATTTCGAGATCATACATAAGGAGAGCGATAAATTTGTAAGCATGGTTTTAACTGATGCTTGCTTCATCATAGAGTTCTTTCTTGAAGGGGTAAAAAAGGCAGAACAGTTGTTTCCACAGCTATGGGCAACACCTTACATTTTATGTGACCTGATTTTACTTGAGAATCAACTTCCATTCTTCGTTCTTACTCCCCTGTTTGATGACCTAGCTTTTCCAAGCGGCTTCTACTCCAATAGCCAGCGTTCATCATTTGTTGAGATTACCTTTGATTTTTTTAATGATTTCTTCTTGGACCACATATATCCTAACAAGGAAACTCATAATATCTTCAATCAAAGTAATCATATTCAAGGGCAACACCTTTGTGATGTGTTACGGAACTGTTTCTTTCCACAGAGTGCAAGTCAACTACATGAGGTAGGGATGGAATTTCAAGCCGATAAAGAAAGTTTTTTAACAAAGTTACGGACCTGTTTCTTACCGAGGGATTCACCACCAAGACAAACTCCCACAGTAATGAATTGTTCACACAGTGTAAGTCAACTACAAGAGGCTGGAATGAAATTTCAAGCTGATAAAAGAAGTTTTTTACCTCAGTTAAGATATTCCAAAGAAGTGTTGACAATACCAAGCATTGTGGTAAGCGATTCTACTGAGACTATGCTTAGAAATGTGGTCGCATTTGAGCAGTGTCACTATCAGGCATCAAACTATGTGACTGATTATGTAACACTGTTGGATGGTCTTATTAACAACCAAAAAGATGTTGAAATTCTTGTTGAAAAGAAGATCATGGAGAACCGGTTGGGTGACAATTATAAAGTTTCTTCCACGGTGAACGAACTCTGCAAAAATGTTCCTATAACAAAAACCAAAGGTTACAGCCGTCTTTGTAAAAATATGGACGAGTTTTGTGAAAATCGTTATCATAAGTATAAGGCAATCTTTGTGCGTGAATATTGGAGCACTCCATGGAAAAAAGCTTCTTCTATTGCTGCTGTGCTCCTACTTTCCTTCACTTTAATCCAAACAATATGTTCTATCATCTCTTTGTTTAAGAATTAGGTTAGAAACTCGTGTGTTTTACTCTCTAGTCTTGAATAAATTCTCTACGATGTAGCTTCACGTAATAACAATGATTTGGTGAGTGCTCACTTTCATCCAGACAATATATTGCTGCTGCTGTTGTTGTTATATATTTGGAGTACCTATATATAATAGTCTTATGCTTGTTGTTCTTTAACTTTATGTTCTGCATAAATATGGAACACACTAACAAATAGATTGGATCATGATTTCATGCTTTACCCAACACACAGCATCGAATGCTTTTGCTTTATTATCTGTGATTGCCTTTTCTTTTTTATTTTTGTGCCATTATTTTACTCTAAAATTGATATCATAGTTGCATGTGCTTTTATGTTACCCAAATGCACAAACAGATTATAATAAATAATTTTGACGGAAACATAAATAGGAGATAGAGGGAAAAATCGTATATTTTTAAATGTTTATGAGAACTTAGTGTTAGCATCGCTTTTCAAACAAAACACTGAATAGTAAATTATTAGATAAGTTCAGATAAAACTCCTAAAAATATTTGAAAAAAAAAATTTTACATAAGTAAAGGAAAACTAATTTTACATATTTAATTAAAACTTCATAAAATAACTTAATATAAGATAATAAAATAACTTAATATAAGATAATCGAACACTCCGCGTATTACCGCCGTTCAAAGCACCAAAATTTTATTAGATGCATTTGGCCTCTATTTTCTTTTTGTTTGTTTCATTCCCCTCATTTTTTTCACAATAACTATTTCATACCAGCTAATGCTTTAAAAATAAATATTTTGAACAGTCAGCTTTTTTGGTTAAAATCTAGAGTAGTCATGCCGGGCATATGGCTGTTTTAATTGAAGAGGAAAGCCAAAAAGAAAGGAGGGAGTAAGGAAAACAATTAAAGAGAGAGTTCGTGGGGCATATGATATATGGCAATTGATTGTGACTTCTAACAATTTGTTCCAGATATACATTTTGTCCTTTTTAATCTTTGAGTCATCTATGTTAAATAATTAATCAATATTTCCTCAAGTTTACCCCAATTTTAATATTATTTGTAAGATATGATGTATTATTTGTATATTGGTCATAATGTGTATTTAGATTTTTCATTATAACTAAAGTGGGAGTGGCTCAAGAGGAGAGTCACTTTATTCACAACTTAGGATTAGACTTCAGAGTAACTCCCTCGTCTTTGTTGTTGTTAACGATGATTATTCAATAACAAATGTCTATTACTAATAAATGTTAATTATTATGATTGGGAAAAAGATATTTCTTATTTATAAAATCTTTTAATTTCCAGCTGCGTCCAAATTGTGCCAGAGAATGCTGAGGGGAAAAACTTGCTTTACATAAAGTCGTTTTGTTAAGCTCTCTAAAAACTACAAGTATATACGTTAGAAATAATATGGACTATATATTTCATGGTTCAAAAAACTGAACTAGACCAGCAAGTTTAAGCCGGAAATTGATGAACCAACCATTTGTCTAGTCTGGTTTTATGCTTGAACCGGAGGGGAAGTCAACCCGGTTCAGCTCAGTTAGCTTTCTTCGAACCCATCAACCCGGAACCGCTCGCTGCCTCACCCAACTACCACTGTGCGAAGCTCAGGCACATCACAACCTTTGGGCAACTTGCCTTCTCTTGGTCGCCATAACATGGGTGGCTTCGAGATATTGACACCGTTTGAAAAACAGTTAGAGAATACTTTTTAATAAAATGCATTTATGTTTAGATAAAAATTAAATTCATAGTGCATTTATTATTTCAAAAAGGAGTCTTTTACTCAAAATTCACTTTAAAGAAGGAGTTACCAAATATCAATGTACAAGTTAACGAAGTTCAAAATATATTTTTATCCTCAAAAAGCTCTGGTCAGATACGGACATTAATTAGTAGCTAGAGATTACAAAGTCTTAGGTAACGGTATGAGATATATAAAAGGGATGGGGATTACGTAGGGAAGATCTGAGCAAAATTTATTGCTAGAGATACAAGTGTCAATCTAACGTTGTTTTCAGAAAAGATTCTTTTTAAACATTTATGATTTCATCATGTGGCTTATGTGCTTCGCCCCTGTAGTTGCCAAGTTTAAGTAGGACTGCTTTTGTTGATTTGTTATTGTTCAACACTTCAAATAGAACTTGGCAAAAAAAAAAACACTTCAAATAGAACTTGTTTTAAGCATCACATCAGTATTTTATCAATTTAGATTTTTCACATCAGAAACCAGCCTTCTATTACATAAGATAATTATTGACATGTGCTCAGGGAAGCTCAGACTTATCAACATGAACACAAACTTGAGAGTAGCAATCAGAGAGGTGCAAGGAGCCTTTGAGAATACATATTTTGATGAGTGATTTGCATCGATTCATGTTTGAAGAGGTGTCAATATCATCTTGAAGATTTTCTCTGCGCATCAATATATTATTACCTCTATCCTTTAGTATAAGAGTCAGCTAGCTAGCTAGCTAATTTATAAAGATTAACAAAATTAAATAAATTATTTAATATATTATATATTTAAAATACTTATATATGTTATTCGATTCTATATCAGATTATAAGTCAAATAAATTGGTTTGAAGAAAAATGGTAAATGTAAACAGTTTAAAGTAATTTATTTAGTTTCTTTAATCTACTCAAATTAGTATTTGACTCTTTACTAAAGATAAGGTATGGTGGTAATTTTGTGCCAACACTCCATTCTTGGTCTGGTTTCGGACTAATTGAAATGCAAAATCCAATTATGTTTAAAATCATTAATTTTTATAAGGTCTTGACTTGAACGATGTGTACCTCTTAAATCTCATTAAATACTCCTCAAATCCTTAATTAATTTAGTTAATTATACTGAGTATGAGATGTTTTTTCCTTTCTAAAATATGCTTATTTAGGATATGCCTTAATGGTAGACTAGTCTTTGACTTCAACAAGTAACTATTGCCGAACTATTTTTTCCTATTTATTATGAATATTTACGTTAAAAAATGAGGGAGGGAAATCATTTGTTCATTTATTTATTGCACTTCCTTTTTAACATGAAATTCATTAGATGCTGAATGTTGTAAACTTATTTTTAACTTACGTAAGATTAGAATTTATGAAATTTATTACGATTTATGCAATAATAAAAAATAGAGAGGACTCATACCCATGGAAGCAAATTAATCATTTTAAAGGACTATAAATTCGTAAAACTAAGGTTTTTTTTAAAAAAAATAGATGAACAAAAACGCCCTTGTGCATTTAATATATAACTGAGCAGTAAATCATAGAAGATGACTTGTAAATCGCAGAATTTGGAAAATCAGTTGAAAATAAATAAAACTGTAAAAAAATTATAAATGGAAGTTAGCTATAAAGAGTAGAAGATTAGTTGCAAATCATTGTGATAGTTTGTAATTATCAATAGCTTGATTATAAAAAGCCAAAGTGCTCATCAATTTTTTAAAGTTGGAAGATCAATTGGCTAAATTCTTCAAAAGTTTATATTCAATTTACAGTTTACAATCATTTGCAACTAATTTAAATTGGAGACAGAAAAGTTGCTGCTAAAGTCTTCTCCTCTTCAACTTAGTACATGATGATCAAGTTCGCTTGATGCAAGGTCTCCTTGATGAGTTTTGTCAGGCCTCAGGACTCAGGGTTAACACATCCAAAACTAGGACTTTCTTCTCTAGAAATGTCCATGTTCACTTGGCTAATGGTGTGTGTTCCACTTTGGGCTTCCAAAAAATTGATAACCTAGGTAATTACCTAGGTGTTCCGCTCCTCCACAAGAGTGTCTAAGGATACCTTTCGCTACCTTGAGGAGAAAGTCCAGCAGAAGTTGCAAGGTTGGGAAACTAGTCCCTTTCCCTAGCAGGAAGAATCACTCTGGCACAATCTGTGCTCTCTTCCCTTGCTTACTATCCCATGCAAACTGTGCGACTTCCTCATGCAACCTGCGCCAAGATTCAGAGCACTATCAAACAGTTCATTTGGGGCTCTACTGACCAACGTAAAGGAATTCACCTCATTAAATGGGCTGTTATGTGTCAACCAAAGGAGAGTGGTGGTTGTGGTTTAAAGGACCTTGCTACTCAAAACCCGGCCTTTTTGATGAAGTTGGCCCATGCCGTTCGGACCCAACCTCAGTCTCTCTGGGTAAAGGTCCTTAGATCCAAATACAGCTGGGAGGATAAATGGCCCCACCGAATCCGTAACTGCAATGTTTCACACCTTTGGAGGAATCTTTCCACTGTATGGGAGGATCTCGAGCTTGGCTATGTTTGGAAAATATGTGATGGGAACACTGCCAAATTCTGGTCTGACTTTTGGATTGGTGACTTGGGGACCCTCTCGCAGCTTGCATTCTGCCCCCTTCAAAATGATGACCTCCAGAAAACTATTAGCAGTTTTGTCACTCCTTGTGGACAGTGGAAATGGGAGGAATTCCAGGGAAAACTTCCTCAGGACATTTTACGGCTCTTTAGGGAGTTTAAGCCTCCTAATGGTCAAGACCCTTCTGATAGTCTTGTTTGGCGCTGGGGCAAGGACTTTACTGTTAAATCAGCGTATGAGTTCTTGGCGCAGGATCAATGGGATGATGAGAGTAAGTACTGGAGTCTAGCGTGGAGTTGGAAAGGGCCTCAGCAAGTTTGTACTTTCTTATGGCTGGTGATGCATGACAAACTTCTTACCAATAAGGAGAGAGTGTGTAGGCATATGACAGACGAGGCCTCCTGTGCAATCTGCGGCAGTGGCATCGAGGATATTGATCATGTGTTGCAGAAATGCTTGTTGGCGAGAGACTGCTGGGCTCTTATTGTTCCCTGCCAGCTCCTCCCCGGTTTTCTTTCTGAGAATTTCTCAGGTTGGCTGCATAGAAATCTTCAAACCAATGATAGCAATTCCAGGTGGTGCACCACCTTTGGCATTTTATGATGGCGTCTCTGGGGAGCTAGAAACCTTCGTATCTTTGCTAATGATGATACTTCAGCCTTTTGTATTGTTAATGAGTCCATTAGCCTGGCCGAACACTCCCGCCAGGCGATGAAATTATGTCATGTTCTTCCCACTGGCTAGGTTGTCTGTTTCTTTGGCTGTTTGCTTTCTTTTCTTGCTTTGGGGGTTCTCTCTTTGATCCTGTTGCTGTGCTGTAATATATTTGTTGCTTAATAAAGTTCTCTTTTCACTCAAAAAAAAAAAAAAGGTAGCCTTTAGCGGCTTTTTTTGGTCCCACCGAAAGTCTTTTTTTAGTGTTGTTTGTTATTTATAATAACCTTCCAGGTTTCACTACTGATTTTTAAGTATTTACAATTTTTTTATAATTTATAACACATTTGAAAGTGATTTTCTAAGATTTGCAGCTGCGCTACCGCTATTTGTAATCAAACTCCATTAAAGGGCACTTTTGTAATTTTATTAAAAAAGGTCCTATTGAGTAGTTTTGAATTTTTTTAATCAATCTGAAATGCTATAATTATTATATCTAAGCCTGATCTAGAAAGTACCAAAAGAAGAAAAAGAAAACAGAAGAAAGCATTTCTTGCAGATATATCAACTGATGATTATTTGAAGGAAAATATTGAAAAATGATCACGGATGGATTCTTATCAATCTACATATCTTTAAAATTGGTGGTACTCTGAATAAGTTTCATATCTATCAGTAGATTACAAAATGGTGATGGCGACAAAATGTTATTGGAAGCAGATCGATCCAAATAAGATTGTTCCTGAGTTTGATAATCGTGCTTGGGCGATAGAGTTAAATGATTTGAAAGCCAAGTTAAGAATTTCAGACGCTACAAAGCTTCCCTTAGCATCAAGTTGTTGCATCTATAAAGTGCTACCAAAACTTCGAAAAGTAAATGAAGCTTACACTCCTAACGTTGTTTCCTTGGTCCATATCACCATGGGGACCAAAAATTGGAACCAATGCAAGAATTAAAGGTATGGCATGTGAACAGATTTCTCAAGAGGATCCTAGATAAATCGTTAGATGATTCGGTTGAAGCCTTACAAGATATGGAAGATGAGATTCGACGTTGTTATTCCGAGACCATACAGAAGAAGAGTAATGAATTCATAATCATGATTTTCACTGATGCTTGCTTCATCATTGACTTCTTTCTTGATATGATAGGCCTAGAAGGACCTTTGGCTGAAAAGCTATGGCTAACCACTGATGTTAAACTGGACCCGATTTTACTTGAAAATCAACTTCCGTTCTTTGTTCTTACCCATCCGTTCAACTTAGCTTTTCCAAATGGCTTCAATGGTGATAATTCATTTTTCAAGCTTGGCTTCGATGTTTTAATGAACGTTTTCTTGCAAGAGATATATCCTAACAAGGAAACTCATCCTGAGTTGGTGAGGAGCTTCACTCATGATACTCTTTGTCAAGTGCAACACCTTTGTGATATGTTAAGGACCTTTTACCTACAAAGTGATCCACCACAAAGAGAACCTCACACGGCAATGAGTCGTTCTCACAATGTCAGTCAAGTAAACGAGCCAGGGATGAAATTTCAAGCTGAAAAAGAAAGCAGTGTAACAAATCTGCAATTTTAAGAGGAAATGATGCTGTAGATACCTGGTATTGTGGTAGGTGATTGGGCAGAGACTATGCTCAGAAATGAGGTTGCTTTTGAGCAATGTCACTACCCTTTGTTAGGCTGTGTAACGGACTACAAATGCCTGTTGGATGTTCTTATTGACTCTGGAAAAGATGTTCAAATTCTTGTTTGAAAGAAGATCATGGTGAACTTGTTGGATGGCAGTTCATTTTTTTTTCTGCATATATAATCTCAAGTGGTTTCATTCATAACTTGGAGTTGCATGCCGATAATCTTGGATCATCTTATTAGAACAGAATAAGATGTTGAAATGCTTGAAGAAAAGGGATTTATACATAACTTCATAGGAGAGAATGATGCACTGGCTTCCATAACCACGAGACCAGGCAGGCATACCGCCTATGTGGATTTCAATAATGATTACATTTCTCTATTTGAAGAATTGAACAACTTCTGTGATAGTTCATATCACAAGTACAAAACAATCTTTAAGGAGCAATACCGGAGCACTCCCGGAGGATAGAATCTCTCTTAGGAGCAATACCTCCTCCTCCTCCTCCTCCTCCTCCTCCTCCTCCTCCTCCAGTCACTTTGATCCAAACACTATCCTTCTGTCATTGCCAGAATTAGCTCTGAGGCTAATCAAATACTCAATCCTCAATTAAATCTGTGGACTTTATTATCTTAATCTATAACCCCCTATTTCAGCAGAACTTTGTGTGGGAAGGGATTTCTTTCTTTCTTGGTTGCCTTTTTTTCCTATTGGAATAAATTAAAGAGTCAACTTGCAAGTATTCATAAAAATGACGCCCAGTTAATTGTGTTGTTGAATTTTACCAACAATTAGAGCAACCGTGCTGTTTCTTTTTCTTTCTATCTTTCCTTTTTTTTTTTCATTTTAAAACAGAAAGAAAGCAATATGCATGCCCCCTTCGGTTCCGTTACATGTATGCCCATTATTCTCCTTAAAACAACCTCCAAGCATCTTAATAGTACCTTAGGACCACAAAATCCTAATTATTTTGGCCATAGACCGAAGAGAAGATGGATTCTGTAAGCATCAACAGTGATATGCGACTTGGCTTCCAGAAAAATAAATAAACTCACATGCATTGCTTGATTCAACTTCCAAAAGCTTTAATCTTACTCCTTGAGTGATTTAATTGGTCAAAAACTTCATATTTATCACTTTTGATTCAACCCAAAAACCTTTGTAAAATTTTCTTAATCTTACTTAATTTTCTAAAATTTTCTTAAACTTTTGTTCAAACTTATTCTAAGTTATTTTGATAAAATTTATTCATATTTGTCCAAACTTTTATAATTGACTTTCAATGCCTCAATTACATTCTTACATTTTATATCACACTGGTCAAAATTTGGAATGTTACACTCCCTAATAAAATTAGTAACCTCGAGAATGGAACAGTTTATCATCATTAGCATTTGTCTACTCTTACCAGAGACAACTTATTTGAACTATATGTTCAATATCTCGGTTCATAACATAAGTCACTTAGAAAGTAATTAATGTTTATTTATCACTTTTGTCCATGTAATTAATGCTAATATGACTTATTTTATTGTTCTCTCCCACCCAAAACTTCGTTTAATATATGGTTAAAGTTGAAAAATTTCTTCAATTAATAAGTTAACTACTATTCCTTAGTTCTAGTGAATTGTTGAAGTGATTGATATTATCAACATGTTGAAATATTTTTGATCGCATGCCTTCAATGTATTACAGGATCATTATTAATCAAAGAGAATTGAGTTGGGAATGGAAAAGAAGGCCAGGAGGACGTCGGACATAGATCATGAAGGTGATTTGCAATGACCGAGGCAATTTGATGAGAGGGATCGGCCTTCAAAAAGTGCTTGGGCTTCGAATGAGCTAAATGGTTTGAAAGCCAAGTTGAAAATTGCAGAAACCAAGGATCCTTCGCTAACATCAAGTTGGTGCATCTATAAATTGCTACCAAAACTTCGAAAATTAAATGGAGAAGCCTACATTCCTTATGTGGTTTCCATTGGCCTATATCATCAAGGAGACAACAGATTAGAATAAATGCATGAATTAAAGGTATGTTACCTCAATAGATTTCTCCAAAGGACCCCAGAGAAATCATTAGAAGATATTTCAAAGCCTTAAACGATCATGAAGATAAGATTTGACGTTGTCATTCAGAGACCATACATATGAAGAGCCATGAATTTGTAAGCATGGTTTTAACTGATGGTTGCTTCATCATAGAGTTCTTTCTTGCAGAGGTAGGCAAAGGAGAGAATTTGTTTCAAAAGCTATGGCCAAAATCTTAGATTTTATATGACTTGGTTTTGCTTGAGAATCAACTTCCATTCTTCGTTCTTACTTACCTGTTTGTTGTCCTAACGTTTCTAAGCAGCTTCTATGGCACTTCATTTGTTAAGCTTACCTTTGATGTTTTTGTGAATGTCTTCTTGGAGCAGATATATCCAAACAAGGAAACTCATAATAATATGTTCAAGATTAGCTTCGATCATGGTAATCTTAAACCAGTGTTAGACCTTTGTGATGCGTTACGGAGCTGTTTCTTACCAAGGGATCCACCACCAAGACATCCTCCCACAGAGATGAATTGTTCACACAGTGTAAGTCAATTACATGAGGTAGGAATGGAATTTCGAGCTGATAAAAAGTTTTTTAACTAAGTTAAGATATTCCAAAGAAGTGTTGACAATACCAGCCATTGTGGTAAATGATGTCACAAAGACTATACTTAGAAATGTGATGCCATTTGAGCAGTGCCACTACCATTCATTCTCAGGCTATGTGACTGAATATGTATCATGGTTGGATGATCTTATTAACAATGGAAAAGATGTCGAAATTCTTGTTGAAAAGAAGATCATGGTGAACTTGTTGGGTGACAGTCATGAAGTTGCTTCCATGGTGAACAAACTCTGCAACAATGTTACTATAACAAACACCATCAAATATTACTTCTCTATTTGTGAAAACCGTTATCACAAGTACAAGGCAATCTTTGTACGTGAATATTGGAGCACTCCATGGAAAAAAGCTTCTTCTATTGCTGTTGTTCTCCTATTTTCCTTCACTTTAATCCAGACAACATGTTCTATCATCTTTTTGTTTAAGCATTAGGTTAGAAACTCTTGTGTGTTTTACTCTCATGTCTTGAATAAATCTCTACATACATAGCTTCATGTAATAAGTAAAAACAATGATTTGGTTTATTGTAAACTTACCTTTTTTTAACCAAAAGAAAAATTAAAGAGTTTGAAATATTGGCTGCTGCTTCATAATCGACTCCACTCTTATTCCCAAGTTTTGTGTTGACCTTTATCACGAGGCAATCTATGTGTACGAATATTGGAGCACTCCTTGGACAACTGCATCCGTGATTGCTGCAGCTTTGTTGTTTGTGCGTGCTCACTGAACAAAAGACAATATCTTCTGTGATATTATTATTATTATTATTATTATTATTATTATTAATTGGTGTATCTATATGTAATAGTCTTATGAATCTTGTTCTTTAACTTTCTTTTCTGTATAAACATGGAACACACTAATAAATAAAATGGATCATGATTTCATGCTATACCCAACACGCAGCATCGGATGCTTTTGCTTTCTTGTTTGAGGTTGCCTTTTCTTTTTTATTTTTGTGCCATTATTTTACTCTAAAGTTGATATCATAATTGCATATGCTTTTATGTTACCCAAACACACAAACACAGATCATAACAAATACTTTTGGTGGAAACATACATAGGAAATAGAGGGAATAAATCGTATGTTTTCAACAGCACAACATGAGAACTTGGTTTTACAATCACTTTTGAAACAAAACACTGAATAGTGAGTTTTTACACAAATTAACATAAAACTCTAAAAAAAACACTTAAAAAAGTAGTTTTACATAAGAAAAAAATCTCTTTTACATACTTACCTGAAACTTCATAAAATCACATAAAATAAACTAATCTAAACGTTCATTCAGTGTTTTACAACCATTCAAAGCACCAAAATTGTTACCCAGTGAAGTATACAAATTAATTATTTCTCATTTCACTAGATGCACAAGTCTTCGAATGTGTAAGTACAATTTTATTAGATGCATTTGGCCTTTCTTTTGTTTTCTTCTCTTCATTCCCCTCATTTTTTCACAATAACGACTTCACTCTCATAAATTATCACCTAATACTTTAAAAATGAATATTTGAATAGTCAGCTTTTTTCATTAACATCTAGAGTAGTCAGTTCGGGCCATGAAGACGAAAACCAAAAAGAAAAGAGGGAGTAAAGAAAATAGTTAAAGAGAAAGTAAGTGGGGCATATGATATATAGCAATTGATTGTGACTTATTAACAATTTGGTCCAGCCTTCGATATACTTTTTTACCTTTCTAATCTGAGTCATCGATGCACAAATAATCGTTTGTCTCAATTTTGATATTATTTGTAAGAAATGATGTATTATTTGTATATTGTTCATAACATGTATTTAGATTTTTATTATAACTATAAAGTGGCCTCAAGAGGAGAGTCACATTATTCACAACGTAGGATCAGACTTCAGAGTAACTCCCTCATCTTTGTTGTTGTTGACGATGATTATGCAATAACAAATGTCCATTACTAATAAATGTTAATTATTAGGATT
This sequence comes from Vachellia pachyceras, assembly GCA_025593235.1. Taxonomy (NCBI): domain Eukaryota; kingdom Viridiplantae; phylum Streptophyta; class Magnoliopsida; order Fabales; family Fabaceae; genus Vachellia; species Vachellia pachyceras. The sequence continues at coordinate 16,671 of JANTPZ010034476.1, forward strand.
GGGAAAAAGATATTTCTTAATTATAAAATCTTTTAATTTCCAGCAGCGTCCAAAGTGTCTCAGAGAATGCCGAGGGGCTAAAAGTGCTTTACATAAAGTTGATCAGTTAAGCGTCCAACGTTCTGCTATTTTTATTGTACATTCTTGGATAATATATTTCCCAATTAAAAAATTCGTTGAAAGTTTAAGTTCACATATTTAGTAGAACACCACCTACCGAGACTTCCTGATGGTAGAGTGCAAGTGAATTACTTGCAACTTGATCAAATATCAAGGGAACATGATGTCAGCAAAATGAAGCTTGTATATAGTGCAAGCAAGCTATATGATGCGGGAATTAAATTTGAGGTCAATAAAGATGAAACAAGCTTACTTAATCTGCAATATTCTAATGGAGTGTTGAAACATACCAGCGTCAGTCACACCACATAGACCCAGTATAGATATGTGGTTGCGTTCGATCAGTGTCACTTTTCTTCGTCAAGAAGCATGATTGATTACACAATACTCTTGGATCATCTTATTGGGAAGGAAAAAGAAGTTGAAAAGCTTGAAGAAAAGGGAATTATACAGAACTTCATAGGAGAGAATGATGCAGTGGCTTCCATAACAAAGAGACAAGGCAGACATGCTGCCTATGTTGATTTCAATAATGATTACATCTCTCTATTTGAAGAATAGAACAACTTCTGTGATTGTTCATATTACTAGTATAAAGCGATCTTTAAGGAGTAATACTGGAGCACTCCCCGGAGGATAGCATCTTTCTTAGGAGCGATTCTTCTTCTTTTCACTTTGATCCAAACAATATCATCTGTCATTGCCTTATTTCGGAATTGACTCCAAAGGGAATTAGCTGCAAAGCTCATCTAAACTCAATCCTGAATTAACTCTGGACTATATTATTATCTTTCTCTAGAACCCTCTACTTCAGCAGAAGAGGATGATCGGCTTAATGGTGAGCACCAGAAGCCCGTGAACCCTCTTTTCCCCTAAGCATGTGTAGTTGGTGAATACGATACAATCTTGTTCAAAATACTATTAAACATTAAATATAGACAACTATTCTTATAAAGATTCAAATATTGATTTCACCACGTTGTGAGGAATTAGTCTATTTCACTGCATCAAACCCCATTCATAGAAGTAGGAATGTGAAGGGGAAAAAGACTCGAAGTATAAGATGGCCCAAAGAATCCATTTTTTTGTTGCAAGGTATTTTGAACGATTAGGCTCAAATAAAATCCAAAATTAACGAAGATAGGCCTAAAATACACAAAGTATTATGTTAAGAAGGACCCGGGGAAGAAAATATTGAGGACACAGGGGTTATGTGAGTCAAATGCATCACATGAGTGACCATTGTAAGTGAAGTTGAGATATCTCTTTCTTTACTATCTCCTTTCTACTATATGCTTGTTTTAAGGGGTTAAATTCTTTTCACACACATATAAATATGTACAATATTTTTATATTCATTTTAAACAAAACGGTAGTAGGCACACATTTTTATGTCTAACATTAGGTTTATTTGGTGCTAAATATAACATCTCAAGCTTCACAAATTTGGACTGGCCAAACCAAGCTAGAAACTGATGATTCTGCCGGCAATCCCATTCGAGTTGGGGGTTGAACCGGTTCATGATGATTCAGACCAACTCATCGTAATCCAATAGTAACTCGATTGACCTGCCGAGTTGGGGGTCGATCAAGTCACTTAAAAAGAGGAAGCAGAAGGGATTCTAGAAAGATGAGATTCTGGTTCAACAGGATTAATGTTCTCTTAGTGGTGTTTGGAAGATACGGAAGCAAGGAGGTTGAACGGTATTGAAATGAAATGCCTCCAATCATATGCAAAGATTAGCAATCACAAATTTATCTTCTCCATTCCCTCAATGTGAATCCCACCAAACAGAAGGAGGCAATTTTTAATGCCCATAATGTTAGCTCCTCACAGAGATTATATTCAGAAACCGTGGAAGAGGTTTAAGATGAAGAATAACGGGGATTGGTTTATCTAGAAGTAATGATATTTTATCTGTATTGGGAAATTTTCCTTTTGAAAAAAAGAATGTGCTGCCAGATTTTGGTGGGAGTGATGATAAAGTAATGATTGAGGAAGGTGTTGGGAAATGGGAAGCATGGGGCTTTTGTAAGAGACAAGGAAAGAGACTTACGAGAGATGACGATGATCCCACGCACACGTCTACCACTTATTTATGTCTACGTTACTGTTAGGACTCTCAGGATGGGTCCCACATCAAATTGTTTTGTGTCCGATCGTAACTATAGTTGAGTTAAAGTTAGCGCACCCATCGCAATCATAGCAGCCTAATGTCACGGGATCATTACCCTCTCCTCTAAAAGAGCTCTTAGAGGAGTGCTCAGCGATCCACGTGGCAAACCCCACCATGTCACCATGTCCATCCAGCTTGGACCGGCCCCACGGAGGAAAGGATCCATTACCCTTTCTCCATATAAGAGCTCTCTTTTGAAAGAGAGTAATGGCCCTGTGACACTAAGCAACACCCTTTCCACTCTACTAATTTTTAAACGTAAGTATTTTTATTTTTTTAACTATATAAATATTTGTCACTTTTGCCCTTTTATTAAATGTTTTTATGGTGGGCATATAATGAAATATATTTTTTAATTTCTTTATTCCTTATCATTTTAACCTTCTGTTTGACTTCGATATAACCTTTAGTCTACTGTCTTATCTAATTCAATTATCGGTTTGAGTTGATGTTATCTCCAAAATTTATAAATTTTCCTAAATGAATACTATTAATTCTACTTAGTAAAAGAATTTCATTAAAAATAGTTAGAAGGCATATGATTAGAATTAGAAATAAATAACTTAAGTGATCAATTTTCTTAATTTCAGAAATTAGTTATTAAGTTTTTATATTAATGTTAAAATATACTTTTACTCTTTTATATTTGAGTCAGGTTTCATTTTAGTTTTTTAAGTTTAAAAAGTACACTTTTAGTCCCTCAAATTTAAGGTCGTTAATCTCTCTTAACAGAAATTGCTGACTCATCAAACTTAAGTGACATGGTAGTCATATGGTTGAACAGTCATCAATTAAGTTTGATTTAAAATATAAAATTTATTATAATATCAAATTCACGTGGCTAAATATGGCATTAAACAATTTAAAATATAAGATTTATTATATTATTAAATTCAAATTAAAATGTGAGTATCATTATCAACGTTTTATTAGACAGTCATCAATTAAGTTTAATGAGTCAGCAATTCCTGTTAAGAGAGACTAACGGCTTTAAATTTGAGGAACTGACAGTGTACTTTTTAAACTCAAAGGATTAAAATGAAACATAACACAAATATAAAGGACTAAAAGTATACTTGAACCTTATATTAACAATAATACAAAGTGTTTTTTATCAACGCACATAGTGAGACCTCGTTTGGAAGGGTTAATTTGTTTACATATTCAGGCATTTAAATAAATTTAATCTAACTTTTTTATAAACAAGCGAAGAGAGTACAAATTTTAAGCAATTCATGTCATGAGGCGTATACGTTAAAATATAAATCATTTTTAGCCACATCAATGCAATCGAAAAATACCTATTAAATCACTAAATATATCTCTTGAAAGGTCAACATGAACAAGGTCTCATGGAAGGGTTATTCCTCAAAATGTGATGAATTATCGTTTGTATCTCTACTGAGAAGTTGTATAATATAAGTGTGAAACTACAGATATTATATTATATACAAATCAATCTAAATTATCATCTAAGTAAAATTTTATTTTTATTATAATGTAAACAGTTTTTTTTAGGTTTGCAGGCCTGATTTGTTTACATACCTTTAAATAAATTTAAACTAACTTTTTTAAGACAAACCAGACCAAAGGCCCCTAACAAATCGTTTAGCCTATTTTCATCCATATCGTTATTATAAATCTAATCTTTAATATAAAACTCACTTAATAGTTTAATTTTTTTATTAAAGTAAATCTTATATTAGAATATGATAAGTATATTTATATAAAAAAATTTAATGAGATGATTTGTAAATAAAATAAAAAATTTCTCTCTATTTTAAAATAGAATAATGATATATTTTAACATCATACAATGGTAAAAGAGAATACAAAATGTAGGTAGATTAATGATTAGTTGGCCGCGAGGAACAATCAACGCATTTGAAAGTGGCAGTACTATTACTACGTACCAAGGTCATAAAGCTGCATTCGAACCTAATTCCAGCCTTTCTCTTCTCGCAAGGACAATCATGCATGATGGAACGAGTTTCATCCACGCGACGTTTGTAAAAATTAAATACACATTTAACAGTATTTTTAATAAATATTTTTATTAAAGAAATATACATGTTGGAGTACTGTGTATTCAGAAGTTTTTTGGACCAAATTCGCTCTGAAAGTTTTTATAAAATGCATATGTATATATTTTATTAAATAATAAATTTTAATAAATATTTTACTACATTTTTATAGACTTAAATTATTTTTTAATTAAAAATTTATTATTATTAAAATTTTGTAATATATATTTTGTTTTGTAGTTACATTTTAATGAATCATATTATATTTGAAGATAAAAATGCCTACATATTTTTAATAAATTATTTTATTAAGCCTTTAATAATTTTAAGTATAACATGATTTTAAATTTAATAATTTTAAATACAGATTTTAATAAATTATTGAATTAGATTTAATATATTTTATAAGCCTTAATTTGTTAATTATTAAGAAAATAAATTAAAAATTAAAGTGATAGTGCCTCATTCTAAATTGAATATGAACATCATTTGAAAGCCTATTAAAAATTAAAGAATTTCCGTTCGAATGATGGATTTCATCATTTGAATTAAAATCTAATCTTCAACTCATCTGAAAGCCTATTAAAATTAGAATGAAAATCCGAACCCATATTAATTAGAATGAAGACTTATTAAAATTTATTAAATCTAATTTAATAATTTATTAAAATTTTTATTTAAAATAATGTGATACTTAAAATTATTAAAGGCTTAATAAAATAATTTATTAAAAGTATGTAGCAATTTTTATTTTCAAATATAATATAATTCATTAAAATGTAACTAAAAAATAATTACAAAATTTATATAATAATAATAAATTTGTAATTAAAAATAATTAAAGTCTATAAAAAATGTACTAAAATATTTATTAAAATTTATTTTTTAATAAAAAGATAATACGCATTTCATAAAATATATTGTACGATTTACTAAATTTATTTAATAATATTTATTACATATTTTTAAGATAATTTTTATTTTAAAAATGAAGATAACGTTGTAAAAAAATTCACTTTTTAAAAATATTTATAAAAACTATTACTTTTACACTGCAGAGATTTTCATGCCATGTAAAAAAAATTAGCTTTTAAAAATATTTATAAAAAAGTATTTCGTGTGGTGTAAAAGAAAATTGTACTTAATAATATTTTTAAAAAGTATTTCTTTTACGCTGCCCGGATTTCCACGCGGTGTAAGTCTTTTATTTAAAAAAACATATTTATTTTACACCGCACGAAAATTCATGCAGTGTAAGAAATACCTACATATTTTAATAAATTATTTTTATAAACTTTTAATAATTTTAAATATAATATGATTTTAAATACAAATTTTAATAAATTATAAAATTATATTTAACAAGTTTGATAAATCATATTATATATTTATCCGTATTTTTTTAAAAATAGAAATTTTAATAATAATAATTAAAAAATAAAAATGTATTATTATGCTATAGGTAAATTATTCAAATACATTTATTCTCAATTAAATGTGGTATGTTTTTATTTAAAAAATAAATATATTTTAGTTTCTTTTAAAGTCTTTCATTTAAATGAATTTAGGCCTCATTCGAATGAAAATAAACGTCCGTTACAGGTCAGTTAGTCTAAGTAAAAAATGCTACTTTTATAAACTTTAAGGGCAAATTTGGTCCAAAAAAACTTTCGAATAAATAATACTTCAACGTATATAATTCCGTGGCAAAAATGTTACTTAACCCTTTCTAGAAAATGAAATAATCTCCTTCACTTATTTACTTTAACTTGCATAAAAGTATTTCACTACCACGTTTCTAAACGGATCCTAAATAAACTCACCACATGCCCAAAAAACTAAAAAAGAAAGAAAATTTTTCTACAATTATTTATTTTTCTTTCAAACGAAATGAAAAGAAATAAACTCTAAATTCTTTTTTGTGGCTTGAATACAATTAAATTTAAATAAAATTTGGGAACTTGAAACTTTTTTTATTGGCTAACAATTCTCCTTTTATGCACTATTCATTTTCAACCCTTTAAATAAATGTTTCTTGTTTCTCTTTTTCTTGTGGTTGTTGTTGTTTTCCCCCCTTTTGATTATGCTATAGGTATCCTAGGGGGCATGCATTTTCTCCATTTAATTTGTATCATGCTTCTCTGAATGGATCTTAGAAAAGACAATATGCTAAAAAGTAAAATAGTTTTTTTAAATGTTCCTTTACTCCTCAATCCATATTCATGGAATATCTATAATATTAAAATTATATATTAAATTTCTAAAAATTCCAAACCATTTGCAGTGACTAAATTTCAGACTATTTAAAATTATCTATTAAAATTTCTTTACATTACTGAAGTCTTATACTATCAAGACTCAACTTCTCAAATTGCCAACTCAAAAGATTATCATTATTAGAAAGATAAAAATATATAGAACAAGTTTTTACAAGAAACAGGAGGAGATGGAATAGGCTGTGAAACTGCCTAAGGTGTATGGCCAGAAGTAGAGAAGTCTACCATCACCAGCACAACATCTGAAGGGTGAGGAGATGCAAGAGGAGTCAGAGCAATAGGAGCCCGCGAATCCCAAATGTACCGCCCAATGGATGCCACCTGACTGCCCAATACACTCACAGAACTCTCAAGAGTAGACAACCTCTCTATCATAGTATCTCTGAACGAATCAAATGCCGTGGATAAGGTAGTCATAGTAATGTCCAAAGATCTCCTCGTGAAGTACTCCCCAGCTCCCTGCAATTGTTATGCACATAATTCTGGGTCTATGTATAAAAGGCAGTGGTGAATGCTTCACCCATTATCCTAAACTCTATCTCCATGGACTGCTAGATGGCTGCATGGGCAAATGAGTATAGTTCCCACTTTTATTCACTATACGTCTAGAGTAGATGTAGTGAATGACCCTATGTAATGAGGGCATAAAAGATGGTTCAAACGATAATCCCTCGTAGGGCGTTCCTGACTTGAGTAAACCAAGTATCTTCTCCTCAAAAAATCAATCAACTTGTCAATATATTCATGAGCGGCCAGATGTGAATTCAAGGTTTCAGCTGTAATACTAATCTCTACTCCTCTTAGTAACCATAAAGTGCACAATAATGTTCCCATCATCATCCTTCATGGAATCAGAGTACATATTGTTATTTCACTTAATTTTGGTTCATTTATCACTTGCAATTACTTTATGTAAAATATTAGGAGATAAATGGAAGTGAGACCTATGAATTTAGATTGGAGACCTTGCACAACAAAAGAAGTTTCCACTTCTGTGTTGTTGTCTTTTTTTAATTTAGTTGGAAATTCAAATTGGAAAAATTGTGGTCCATCATTTAGCATTACGTATGTAGCTTGGAATAATGTATCCTAAAAGTTGCTTTCCTCTCTAACAAAATACTGCGATATTGCTCCTTCCATGATCAATCCGAGCCAACATATGCGTCCCGGACATATGGGAGTACAAATTCTAAACCATTCATGAGGCGTATACGTTAAAATATAAGTCATTTTTAGCCACATCAATGCAATTGAAAATAACCGATTAAATCATTAAATATATCTTTTGAAAGGTAAACATGAATCAGGTATAATGGAAGGGTTGATTCATCAAAACGTGAATAAATTAATGTTTGAGTCTCCACTAATAAGTTGTACCTAGTCCTATTTGGGAATTATTATAGGCAGTTCAAATGCACGTTTAACAGTATTTTTTCGTAAAACGAGATATTTTCTTCACATATTTACCACGGTTTGCGTAAAAGTAATTTTTTACATCTTTCCCAAATGAACCCCATATATAGTAGCTCACACTAGAAGGATTCATGTCCTTAGTAAAAAATACATTTATGACTAGCTCACACTAGAAGGATTCATGTCCTTAGTAAAAAATACATTTATGACAATTTTCAATTTTTACCCCTTTTGTGTTACAAGGACACAATTAAATATCACTTCATCTAAACTTTACCCCCTATTTAAATTTCTCTCATATCTCTTTTTTATCAATATTCAACTATCATTGTCAATATAAATAGGGATAAAATTAAAAAAATTATTACAATAACTCTTTAAATGGCTTACTTCCTCCGATCTATAAGTCATTTTTACAAGAATTTATTGGTACACGTAAGTCACTTGGAGAGTAATTAATGACAGTTTGTCAATTTTGCCATGGAATTTATGCTTACATATGACTCTTTGCATTCTTCTCTCTCCTCTAAAACCTTTTTTCATATGGGTAAAATTTAAAAAAAATTAATTTAATATAGATTTAGCTAGTTAACTGGAATTTCTTATTTTTGATGAATTAATTGATTGAAATGGGTTATATTATAGATTTTGGCTTGTGTATATTACCACAAAAAGATTGGAATTATATTTGGGACATAAGGAACTAAAAAAAAATCAAATCCTAGACTATTAATCTTTCATAAGGGGCTTCGATAGTTCGCATCCCTTTATTGACATTATTAAGGATACGGTGATGTTGTTTCAAAGAGATTGGTAGGTCTTGACCAACCATTCTAACAGAGAGAAGTTAGTTTCTATTCATTTAGTTAATAAGTCCTCACCCATCATGTAGGGGTCGAAACATACTAAGTCGAACCTTACCCTTAACATGTCTGGCATATTTATATGGTCTGGGTTGAGCCAGTCCTATGTGATATGTTTCATGCCTTTTTTATCCTGTGTTTGGCCTGTATAAAGTCTCTCATGGTATAAAGCTTGTTAAAAAACTTGTATTCTAAAAAATAGGCTAAAAAACCACAGGGTAAAAACTGACCAAATTTAAAAAACCCAAAAAAAAATTAAAATTATATAAATCAATCTAAATTACCCAAAATAAAATAATAAAAATGATATAAATATATATAAGATATAAATATAATTACATCTTCAAATTATAATATAAGTGTGAAACTACAAATATTATATTATACGCAAATCAATCTAAAATATCATCATCTAATAAAATTTTAATTTTATTATAATGTAAACATGTTTGTTTTAAGTTAAAGGCCTGATTTGTTTATATATTTAGGCCCTTAAATAAATTTAATCTAACTTTTTTATAAACAAGCCAGACCAAAGGCCCTTAATAAGCCGTTTAGCCTATTTCTATCCCTATCATTATGGTAAATCCGATCTTTAATATAAAGCTAACTATATAGTTCAATTTTTTTATTAAAGTAAATCTTATATTACTATTTGAGAAGTATATTTATATTAAAATTTTAATGAAATGATTTATAAATAAAATAAAAAAAATCTCTATACCTTAAAATAGAATATTGATATATTTTAACATTATAAAATAGTAAAAGGGAATACAAAGTGTGGGTAGATTAATGATTAATGGCTGGTTTAGAAATTATTTTAAGAATAACTTTTACGAATTCTGATGTAAAATTTAGATTTTAGAAAATAGCTTTTACCGATTCTGAGGTAAAACCTAGGTTTTGAAAGGTGATTGTGTTTAGGAAGTTTTGGCTTTTATGGATTTCAAGGCAAAAAGTAAGTACGAAAGATGAAAGAGAAAGAAAGAAAAAGTAGGAAAGAGAAAATTTATTAGAAAAGATAGTGTAATTTGATAAAAACATATTTTTTTAAAATCTAGATTTTAGATTGAGGCTTTGTATTTAAAATAAATTTTATAAAAAATATGAGTATTTAGATAAAACCTAATTTTTAATGTAAAACTTAGATTTTATTAAATCAAACCAAATTAAGGTGGGATCAATACGGAGACCATTAGTTGGCCGGAGAAACAATCATGCTATTACTACGCACCAAGGTCATAAAGCTGCATTCGTACACCAATTCCAGCCTTTCTCTTCTTGCAAGGACAATCATGCATACTCATGTAAAATGAGTTTGTTTGATATTTTATTTAAAAAAGTTAAATACATGTTCAACAATATTTTTTTATAAAATGAGATAATTTTCTTTTCATATTTATCTTAAATTGTATAAAAGTACTTCTCTACTGCGTTTTCAAATAAGCTCACAGGCCAAAAAAATAAACTCACCGCATGCCCAAAAACTAAAAAAGAAAGCAAAATTTTCTATAATTATTTTTTTTCCTCTCAAATGAAATAAAAAATAAAATCTAAATTCTTTTTTTTGTGGCTTGAATACACTTAAATTTAAATATAATTTGCAAACTTTAAACTTTTTGATTGGCCTAACAATACTCCTTTCATGCATACTATTCAGTTCAACCCTTTAAATAAATTATTTATTAAAATTTCTTTATATTATTGCAAGCTTATACTATCAAAACTCAACTTTTCAAACTACTAACTCAAAAAATTACCACCATTAGAAAGGTAAAAATATATAGAATAATTTTTATAAAAAAATTCAATCACAAAAAAAAGATTTTAGTTACATAAACTACCGAACGAAATAAATTTAGTGACGCACCTCCGCCCTCTTCACTGCGGACTCAACTAACAAGAGGAAGGATGGTGGTCACGTGATCTCACCATCACTCTCGTCATCTGGCTTCCTTTCTTTTCTCTTTCTTTTCATTTCTTTTTCTGTACATGTTTCTGTGGATTGTATTAACAAATGATTTGGGATCTTCAGATCTCTGTAATATAGCAAACCTAAGTTATAAACCTATTTTTTTTTTTGCTTTTGCTGGTTTTGAAATTCTTAGTTTTTTTAAAGGCATAGTTATTTACCTCTAATTATTGTAACCTATGCCTGTAGCAGTGTGCTTAGGTCCAACATTCTCTTATATTTATCAGGCTTGTTTAGTAAGTATGTGGGAGAACAAACACAGATTTCGAGGTAAATATGCAAGAGAAATTTTATCTCGGTAAATGCATGAATGACTTTTAGATACCCAAACGGACTATCTAAACAAGCCTATCTTTAATTATTGTAACATGTACCTCTATATCAAACTTTTATTTAATTCTTTAAATTTAAAAAAATACACTTTTAATCCTCTATTCTTAATGCTATTAGTTTTATTTAACAAAAACTATTGATTTAACAATTTAATATAGTCAAACTATGCTTGGATATTAATTTTTAATTAATTATTTTTACGTTTGAAAATTTAATTTTGCTTTGTCTACATTTAATTTTATAGTACCAGCTTAAATTTGATGAATTAACATTTTTTATTAAATGTTGAAAATAACATAAAAGTACAATTTTTAAACTTAGGAAATACAAAAGAAACTCAATGCAAACTTAGAGGTTTAGAAGTATAATTTAGCCAAAAAAATTTAATATAATGTTAAGATTTACTATAACAAATAAAATTAATATTAGCAATTAGCAAGCATTGTCATTATTCAATTTCTTTTCAAAGCCGAACAGATTAATAATTGCCATTATATGCTCTTTTCTTCACTTTTTGACAAAAACGTGATTAATAGCATTAGCGAAGTTATCTTTTTTGCCGACAAAAAGGTCAAATATTGTGAGTCCTTGGTACGTGAGACTATTATTTAATTCCTCCAAAATAAATTGAGATAATATTGATATAATATTGATATAATTCCTCCAAAACAAAAGGGTCAAATAACATTGATATAATATTTTATTGAGATCATTACATAAATATTAAAAGATAAATGGCACATCAAATATCAAGCAGGTACTATTCCATCATTTGTATATAGATTAGATGTTGGTGGTTTGATGGAGAAAACAAGGGTAAGGTGTTATTTGAGGATTATCTATACAATTCAGTTTATTAGCTTAATCAATCAAAGCATACGGCACTTTTTCCTAGTAACATTTCATTTGATGAAATTTCTGCCATTAATTGCTTACTTGACAACTTGTATTGATAATTTGGCCTTTAATTATGCTTCTTAATCTAAAAAGGAAAAGAAAGGGGAAAACAAGAAAAATAAATAATAAAGAGAAACTAAAACAAGATGAGTAGGAATTAGATCACAGACACTTAATCATATTCTTTTTTGAGAAGTCTTTTCCTTTCTCCCACTTTTTCTCTCATATTCAAACAGAAGAAAAGTCTTTCTTCCCCCTCATTTTCTCTCTAAGTTTTTTTTTTCCTTTCTGGTTTTTCTCCATTCAAACATATGATTAGGGTTTGTTTGGATATCATTTTCAAAATAACTTTTACAGATTCTGAGGTAAAACCTAGATTTTACGGATTTCGATGCAATATTATAATAAATAATTTATTTGTGAAAAGACATATTTTAATATTATATTTACAAATAATAGAAATAATAATAAGTGCAGCTGGGTCAATGTGACCGTTGTTGCCCACCACACCTACTGAAGATATCAATCATTTTTTACTTGCGGAGAACCTTCTCCCAGCTCATAAACCTGTGATGCATACGAAATCGACGGTAATTTCCATATCCTGCTTTATGGTCGAGATTCTACAAGGTGAGAGGATAAGACGGAGGCACGCTACTGATCTTGCAATGTCGGAAGGCACACGACTGATCTTGCAATAGATGCACAAGATGATGGCTGCAGAGAGTCGTTTACGGCCGAGTTTGTTCAACATGGTTAAAGGCGAAGAAAACAGTCCAACGGGTAAATTTTCAGATGAAGCAGAGTCAGGACGGAGAGGGAGGGGGGAGACATAGGACAGAGAGAGCGATACATGACGATGGAGGACAGAGAAAAACTAAATTAATGGAAAGGGAGAATAAAATAATAATTAAAACAAGTAGGGTGTTGTGATAAAATAACTTTTTCAATACCTTAATTTTAAATTGAAGTTTTATAAATAAATTAAATTTTTTAAAAATTTTTTGTATATAGACAAAATTTAAATTTTAAGTTAAAATTTAAATTTAATTTTAAAATTTAGATTTTGTAACTTAATTCCAAACAAACCCTTAATGATATTCTTTTCTGAGAATCAATGGATGGAGGCAAATTGTCCGTACTCAAGTAGTTTTATTTTTAATTTTTTATTTACAGTTTTTACTGGGGTAATTAAAACCTTATCCTGCTATCCTGAAACCTGCCTGCACAAATAATTTTACCTTCAATATCCTTTTGTTGAATTGTCAACTTCAATTTTTGTCAGTGTACTATATGATTGCTAGATAGTACGTGAACTCCCGTGAGTTGGATAAAGTTGATTGGTTTGCATTATCTACAATTAATTTTAATTTTTACCTCTATACGTAATCTAATGCAAATTAAAACCTTATCCTGCCCGCTGCCCTTCGCTTTACGTGCATGTTCGTGTTATCACCTCAGCGAAGACTTGAGGTTGACCTGACTCTTCTATATAAGATGTGACGTGTGCACACATTTTCATATCATACTTTCACATTGCAAACGTGTCCTTAAAATCCATCTCATTGGTTTCTTGGGATATGGAGACTACTCATCAACCGCACGATGATAATAATAATTTAAAGTAGTTTTTAAAAATTAATATTTTTATTTTATTTTGTTTCTCTTTTTTATCATTTTGTTACCTTTTTAAGGAACAATAGAGGGAGAAGATCTTAGAAAATAAGAGATAAAGAAAAATCAAAATCAATTCACATATCAAGTGGTGTTTTTTATAGTATTTTTTAGCAATAACTAAAAATACGATAATAGAAGTAGTTATTGATTAAAAATATTAGACTCAATACGATTGTTTTGGGTTTTCCATTAGACTTGATGTTTTTAAAACTTCTATTATTTTTAATTGCAAAAGGATAGTCATTTAATCATTTCCAAGAGTGTCTTCCATATTTGTATTTCAATCCAGTTCATTTATTTAATCCAATTTTATAAAGAAAAATATAAAAAAAATAGTACTTTGGGATTTATTTTCTTGTAGCCAATTAGTTATAATTAAAAAAATTAACTTCTCAACCTATCATCATATTTTATTGTATTTTAGACTCTTAGTTTATTTAGAGAAGTTAAATTAAGACTCTTTGATAAAAGAACAACCCAAATATCACCCTCTACTACAATTTTTGGTTAAAAAATATTTTGCATTTGAGTAAAGACCCTAAAACATAATGAAAATTCCATTGAGGGGGCTTTCATAATTAACGAAGACCTGAGGTTGACTTGACTCCAATATATATATATACACATATATATGATGCTGTAAGGCAATTGGTCGCCAAGTTTGCAGGAGAAGTTGGAGAAACGTTCTCACCAATAATTTCCTCAACAACATCAAGCAAACCATCAGGTTAGCGGACTCTCTACTTTTTCCATCTCTTTTCTTATATATGCACTGTACGTGCTACTTTTAAAATTGTGTTGCCTCTTATTTTATTTTATAACTTTGTCTTCATGATCACCATCATATTCGTAAGTTTAGTTCAAGTATTAAAAAGCTTTAAATGTTTTCTTTTAATCTATATCCATCACTATGCCGTTGTTATGCGTCTCCCTTGATTTCATGTTTTTAAGTGTGATTGTTCCATTTTTCTTAATAGAAACCGACATTCATAGCTTCAGAATACGCAGAGTCAAGATTCAATACAACAACTAGTCCCCTTTTGATTAAGCTAAACTGCATGCTGAGGTCTTATATTTCTTGAGATCATCATAAGTAACATATGTAGTCACAAGAATTTAGACAATATCCATGAGTAGATGGTATTTGTTATAAAGTATGGTGATAAAGCCTTGTCGTGGAACTTTCAAATAAAACTAAGTTAGAATGCAATATAATGGCACTAACCTAGATCGATCTCTACGTGGAGCCTAAATAGAATTACTAATAATCAAGTGCAAATAGCAAATTAACCAAGAAATATCAAATGTTTTTTTATCTAATTAAACTAAATAGGTGAATTTAAATTCTATAAAGTGAATATCCTAGGTGATTGAATTCACTAACATTCCTTGTCCAATTTTAATATTAGCTCTCTTTTTAACTAAGCACAAGGACTAGCAAAGACCCTTTGCTAATCAATATTCCTAACCTTTTAAAATAATCTAAACCTAGACTCAATTAATCAATTAGGAATATTTAAAGTGCTTAGCTTGCATTAGATTTATAAAAGATCCTCTTTACATCCAACTAATTCCTAGAACCCTAGCAAACCAATTGAATTCAAGAGAATAAAGGAAAGTAATCGAATAGCAAAAGAGCTATAGTCCAATCACAATCCAAAGTAC
>JANTPZ010034477.1:0-23880 GCA_025593235.1 Vachellia pachyceras
GAGATGGTTGGTGGGTGGAGAAGCAAGAATGCACTGAGAGTTGAATCAAAGGATAAAAAGGGGAGATTAAAAACATAGTGAAGAGAGACAAAAAAAAATGAAAGGCAAGAGAGGGGAATTAATTGGGGGAGGTCACTTCAAGAGGTTCAATAATGAAGGCACCGTCTTTGCATGATTTTTGTTTGTTTGTTTACATAATTGTTGTGAGTTTACATTGTTGTGTTACGAGGATTTTTGTCTTTGTCTTTTGATGTGCCACCACAACAACACACACACACACACAAAACTACAACTCTACAACGTTAGGTTACACCTTTTTGCCTCTACCACTTGATTATCCCATTCTTATTTTTCCCTTCCCTCCATATTAACTTTTCCATATTGCATTACATCCCATCCATACTGCTTGGTTGGTTGTCAAGAAGATTTTTCTTTACAAAATTATATTCATGCACAAAAAATAAACACACACACACAATCTCTCTCTTGGTTGCTTACTTTACCCGACATATAGTCATTTCTACGTTGTTTGCCTTGCTGACTTAAACTTCAGAAAAATTAATATACTTTCGTATACTATCTTTCACGGCTAGTCGAGATGAAAAGTTCTTGCTAATTGACATGAAAATTAAAGTGCTACATCTAATGTTTGATGATTTAAAAGTAATAGTAAGACATATTGAATATAGGTTGCAGTCATTTAAGTAAGAATGAGTGGTCACATATGGAACAAGTGTCAAAACTCTAGATTGGAGAAAGATGAAAGGGAGTGTAATGAGCAGCCCACAATTATATTGGGCTATCTCTCACATTATCCAAACTTTTGGTGTTGATTGATAGGAACTTGTGTACCCCAATCTCATGAATCGCTAGCCATACGAATGCCAAACACACCACGAAGGAATCATCACTTCATGCCCGCCCGCATACTCCACATAACACAAATATATACCTAAAAATCTACAATTTGTAGATTATCTTTTTACCTTGTGAATTTAAGTCCAAGCAGGTTAAAAATGCTATTACAACGTTATAGCTCACTATAACAACAACCTCACATTCGCAATGACTTTAAATCTACATGGGTGTGTGTGTCTCTCCCTCTCCCTCTCTATATTTTTTTTTTTTGCCATGTCTCTCCCTCTCTATATATAGACTTCATTATATACATAACTAAAAACACACTTTCAAATAAGTTTTTATTTTATTTCTTCAATTTTTCTGAAGAAAATATGTGAAAACAGGTATTTATAGGTACCCTTAATCATTCTTAAACTTCCAATATAATTAAAGTTTTGGATCAAATGGACAAGTTGCCAAGTTCTCAAACGTAAATCGGTACTTCATTATGTATCACCCCACCATATTGGCTAAGCTTGGCCAAAACCCGTCATACGCGCATTAGCTGATTGCTCAGGTGAAACAATTGATGGTCCTGCTTAACTTGCAACGTGTAAATCAGATACAAGATCCTGCTCAACATGCAAGATATAATCCAAAAACATTATTTTTATGCAAACAAATAATACCACCTTTCACATTAGTTAAAGGAAAAAAATAATCTAATATGACCAAGACACTTGGTGCTAAATTGGACACGCACCATGTGTGAATACGTTATAAAAAGAGTCTTAAGCAGCCACATCAAAATATGGAGTTATGGCAGTCTCAAAGCACAATGGTCCAATGAAAATTAAAGGATAAGATGGTTACAATCCCTTAAATTGCTTCCGGTTACATAGACAAATGGCTTGTAATTACATTTATAAATCCACCCCGTGAACTCAAGATTATCTATTGGATATGAATATTTACATTATTAGTATTGTTATTATTCTTGGATTCTCACCTGAATTACACAATGCAACATTTCAGCATTAGCCCCTTTTGATCAATCCTTCCATCTTCGTTACACTAGTGAAAACATTTAAAATAGAAGTTTAGGAGGGTAGAGAAGGGATTAAGAAGTATATGCACAAACATACAATAAAAACATTACAACCCTAGGAAAATATATATGAGCTTACACCAGGGGACCGATAATAGTCCCTGTCCATGATTGCATGTATGTATCATCAGCATCATCCATTCCATAACTGACCGTTCCATCACCGATTTCCTTTTCACCTCTTTCAATATCTTCCAATAATCTGAAGCTCCTGGGTACTGCATGCACCAAAAAAGGAAAGTGTCAATTACACATTTATTAAAAATTAACGCACACGATTCAAAAGAAGGTTTTTTTTTTGGGAGAGGGGTATGGAGAGACTGAGAAAAATATGTGAAAATATACGGCAAACTCAATCAAGACAGAGATGTCAAGATATATAAGTTCTTCATCCTAGCCATCAAGTGGAATATATATCTCACGGAAAAGATTTGGCTAAATGCAATGTCATCAATCCAATTCTTCTTTCTTCAGGTAAATTCACAAGTCTTTTTAGGAAATGAGGGAGAAATGAAACAATAGGCAGA
Organism: Vachellia pachyceras; assembly: GCA_025593235.1. Lineage (NCBI taxonomy): Eukaryota > Viridiplantae > Streptophyta > Magnoliopsida > Fabales > Fabaceae > Vachellia > Vachellia pachyceras. The sequence goes on from JANTPZ010034477.1 coordinate 2,476, forward strand.
TGTCTACTCAGATTCCAACAATCTGTAGGCATTAACCGTCAGAGCACAAAGGTTATCAACATCAAAGAAGAGACGGTACATATGTAATAGGTTACAGATCACAACACTCATTCCAAAAAAGTGGGACTTAACACATGTGGCACTTTACGTAACAATGCACCATGATCCATCAACAAATATGCACGAAGTATTAGACCGTATGTGATTTTAGCATGAAACATGACTATTCCAAAGTTTTTTTTCCATTAAAAAAACATGACTATTCCAATTCGACTCAGGCATAATTCAAAACTAATTGAGTAATATGAGGAAATATGGTTCCAACATAGTAAGAATTGAATTAAAAAAGAGCATTCACATATGGTAGAGCAAGCAATTATCAAAAATTGTAGTAATAAATGCAGATTATTAATGTGAAGTTTACTGTTCAGTCCCAAATAAGGGATTTATTTATTAAATGGTTCTAAATTTTAAAATATTGACAACACCATGCGCTGCTGGTGTTATCAATGGGACCATTTATTAAATATTTTAAAATTTGGGACCATTTGATAAATATGTTTACTATGTGGGACTAAACAATAAATTTCTTATTATTAATCTCTTAATAGGCCAACTACAACAGGCCCAAGCTCAAATAGGCAGGACGACACGAACAAGCAAAGTGTATCAGGAAATTTTAAAAGCGCAGAAATTTTTATACTATTAACATTATACAGTTATTTTTTCCTTTAAAATAATTATTTTATTACTTTTATTCAGAAAATATACTTATTAATAGCACATTAGGTAAAGTCTAAAGATGGGTCCTACAATTTATTAATTATAAATATAAATAATATAATCACTCAGAGCTCATTTTGATATATATTTATAAATGTATTTATGTATATATAAACAAATGCCGCAACATTAAGGGCTCGTTTGGTACGTAAAATTCATTTTGATGGATATGGAAATGGATATGGATATGGAAATGGAAATGGGGTTTAAAAGTATGTTTGGTATGTCATGAAAATGAAGATGGAATCTATATCTTTTTTTTATGAATTTTGATTTTTTTTGAAATGTAACAAAAAAGACTATTTTGCATAAGAGATGATATTTTGGTCCAAAAAAATTGAATTCCATGAAACCCAAATGAATTCCATAGGTTTGGGTATGGAATTGAAATTGGGTATTTAGGTGGAATTGAATTCCACATGGAATTGAATTCCATCATACCAAACATGGCAACATCATTGAATTCAATTTCAATTCCATTTCCACCATACCAAACAAGGCATAAATGTACGCAAAGTTTAAAGGGCACACAGCCAGCTTTTCATTAAAAATACAAAGCAACATACATAAACATTAATCATTTCTTGCCAAGGCTGGTTGATTCATCTCAATCAACATTAGGTAAAAGGACCATTACAATTTTTTTTTGGGAAGAAATGTGTGCCTCTGCCAAGGATTAATTAGACTGGGACAGAACAGGAGCTCATATATAGATAAAAAGGAAACAACAAAAGAAGATTCCGGCGGGGGTTTCTGTATATAATAATTGGGATCTTATTTTAGGTATCCAATGGATTGACTCTTCTTATCATCCTTTTAAACCAACGACACTCTCTCCCCTTTCTCACGTGTATAATATAATCAATTAATGATGGCTTCCTTAATCATAATCCTCAAAGATCATAAATCATTAAATTGACTCATCATGTAGAAGTACACATCTTTATTTGATCCAATGATGCCCTCTCTTGACCCACAAAAAAAAATATTCTTGGAACGCCAACTTTTGGTCAAAACCACAAAACGTGTTGGACGATTTTTATTTTTATTTTTTTAAAGTAAATACCTTTGTCCTGGTTCAAAAGGTTCGGTGAAATCATTTAAGATTATTATTACCATAACTGGGTAGCTCTGTAAAGAGTGAATGGTCGTGGGAGAAACTGTATATTGAAAGTTGAGATTCTAGCTACTTCCCGTTTAGAGTCACATTATTCAGTCAAAAGCTCATCAAAATCACAATCCCGAAATCAGCAACCAACTAAAACAGTTCCCCTTACATGAACCAACAACAAGCAATAGATGCACATTAATATAGATCCAATAGGCAGCCTACGAGCTGCAACAAGTGCCAGCAAAATAAGGTAATTAATTAATTTTTGAACAAAAAAAATCTTTCCCACTGATATTGAAGCTAACTTTTTGGATAAGTGGTTCATTCGTCCCATTTCATGTTCAAAAAGTGAAGGGGGGAAGGCTTCATCTACGATAATTGATTAACAAGTGGAGATTTTGGATGTTTGAGCTTTTTTCCCTTCACTTTCCTTCTCCTTGATAACCACACCCATTTCTTTCTTTCCTCCCCTTTCTCCAATAAAATTTGTCCTCTCTTTCTTCTTTATTTTCCGTCACACATCTTTCCAGGATGAGCAAATAACTCGAAACCTGGTGGACCTGTCCGGGCCTGGTACAGTGTTTTTCCGTTTAGACCGCTTAAAAAGCAGCCCGTAATTGACAAGCTACTAAGGTAAATGGGACGGGCTATGGACACTATTAGAGATAGAGACATTTCCTATCATGTAACCAAATAACTGTTAGTTTGTTAGCAAGTCTGTTAGTTTATGTAACCAATATAGTTAGTCTGTTAGTTTACTGTTCGATTAGTTTATAAATCAGTTCCCCTCAGTCACGTGAGTTACAGCTGGCATTAGTTAGCTGGTCTGTGATTATAAATGCTCCACATGTACTACTGTCAGAACTGATTCAATACAATACAGAAAGTTCCTTTCAATATCCACACTACTTGGTATGGTATCAGAGTCAAGTTGCTTCGATCTCTGTCATCGATCATGTTAATCATATTTTTTTCTTCAGTCTCTCTCTCTGGAAGCAACTTCTCCACCGCTTCATGGAAGGTTACTTCACACACAAGATGGCCACCTCTGGATCTCGCGACGGTGCCTCCACCGTGTCCTTGTGTTCCACCGAGGCTTCTCCAACAAAAAAAATACTGTAAAGCTTGATGATGCTAACTATCTTCTGTAGAAGCAGCAAATCTTTTTTATGGTCAAGCAACACAAGCTACACCACTTACTCGACGGATCTATTGCTCAACCACCAAGAACTATCCGTAATGATGAAGGACAAGAACATGTGAATCCTGCATTTGACGAGAGTATGAGGCACTTGATTCAGTGTTGGCCTCCTGACTGCTAGCATCAGTGGCTCCAAACATTCTCCCTAAGGTAGTAAGTCTGGAAATCGTAGCACAAATCTGGAGCAAACTCAACAAATTATATTCTAGCAAATCCGATGCTAAGATCCTTTCGTATCGTGATCAGTTAGCAAATCAACAAAAAGAAAAGGGTTCAATGAGAGATTACCTAGCTAACATTAAGTCCCTATGTGATCACTTAGCGATACTAGGCCAAAAAGTTGATGAAGCAAGCCAAATCTCACATATCCTCAATGGACTCACAGTTGGGTACGAATCAGTAATGGCAGTAATAAATGTAGCCAGACCAAGATTTGATGTTAAAACGGTAACAACAATGTTGATCGACTCTGAAGCCGCGCAGAAGAGGTTCCTATAAAATGCAATCATAGGACATGCACACCATGTTGCTACATCTGATCCATACGCTTGATAACTCTCTAATATTTATTATATTTGAGATATAATTTTGATATATTTGGAGAGTTATCAATATGATTTTAAAATATTATAAGTTCAAATTAGTAAATCTATGATTCTAAATTTAAATTAGAAAATCTAAGATTCTGAGTCTAAAATAGAAAATCTTGCATTATCTTAGGGATTTATCAAATCACAGATGATTATATTAATAATTTAAAGTTTTTTAGAAATTGATATTTTTTATTTTTTTATTTCCTTTCTATTTTATTAATTTGTTATTCTTTTCAGGAAATTATGGAGAGTAAATCTTGAAAAAATCAAGAGATCAAGAAAAATCAAAAGATATGAAAAAGAAAAGAAAACAAAAAGACGGAAGGCAACAACATGTGAACATAAAGCAACGTGTGTCGTGTATATATATGCATCCAAGGAGTTCCAAAAGAAGGAGGCATGAGGAGAGGAAGGCACAGGAAAAACACGAGAGCTGGCGGTGCTGTTCATCATCCTTTTCTCTTTCTCTTATTCCCTTCTTTCATCTATCACGTCATCCCATCCTCTTTTTTATCCCTCCCTCATCATCATAATCTCCATATCTTTCATTCCCGCTTTTTTCTCTTCTCAACATTCTTCATGGATAAATCTGATTCGACCAAGATGATGAGTGACTAGTTCTTGATGCTACTTGGAGATTATCTTGAATTCTTAATTTGATTCCCTTCTTTATTTAATCTTTTTACTTTATTAGTTATCTTGAATTCTTAATTTTATGATTTATTTGTTTAACTTTGTTCTTGATTAAATATTTTTGTGGTTGTTTTGTATTATTGTTGCTTGTTTGTTTTTCATCTATATATTTCCAATTGATTTATGAATTTTATGTGCTTCAATGATCACTGGTTCATATAATTTAATTTAATCAATTTGAATGTTGCGATAGAGCATTTATTTAGAGGAAGCAAGCGCATTAATTTAATTCAATTCACATATCAAGTGGTACTTTATAGTATTTTTAAGCAATAGCTACAAATGCGATAGTAGGAATAGCAATTGATTAAAAATATTAGACTCAACGCGATTGCTGGGGGCCGGTTTTCCATAGACTTGATGATTTTAGAAATCCCATTATTTTTAGTTGAACAAGGATAGTCATTTTCTCATTTCCAATGGCGTCTTTCGTATTTGCATTTCAAGCTCCTTCATTTATTTATTCCAATTTTATAAAGAAAATAAAAAAGAGTAGTTTAGAATTTATTTTTCTTGCATCCAATTAGTTATAATTAAAAAAAATTAACTTCTCAACACATCCCCACGTTTTATTGCATTTTAGACTCTTAGTTTACTTAGGGAAGTTAAATTAAGACTCTTTGATAAGAGAACGACTCGAGTATTGCATTATACTGCAATTCTTGGTAATAAATATTTTGTATTTTGATCCCAAGGAGTAAAGACATGGTCAAATTAACGTTGTAGCTGACTCCACTAATGAGTCATACTTTTCATACTATACCCAAGGCTTAGCCACAGGTCAAGGGAACAGAGGCTCAAGACCACCTAATTCCTTTCAAGGTGGAGCTCGTGGAGCATTCTGAGGACGTGGTCGATTCACCAACATCAGGCCTCTATGCTAGATCTGCCACAAAATGGGGTATACTGCTGACAGATGCTATTTCAGGTATGAAGAATACAAACCTAATCCTTCTACACAGCCAGTCACACATTCCACTGCACCTGATGCTAGAGCCTATCATACTCACTATGACTTCTCTGATTACAATTCATATGAGCATGATCCTGGTGTTATGACTCTGCCAACTAAGTATGTGAGCCCAGTAACTGAGAATTTATCAAACACGAATGGTGGACCTCAGTCACCAGTTACACCTGAGGATACTACTCCAGCGGCCTACGCAGTGCATGCTCAAGCCTATATTGCCTCTCCAGCAACCATTGCTAATGAAGCTTGGTATCCCGATTATGGAGCCACTAAACACATTACCAATTATACTAGCATTCTGACTCCACACACTGTCCAATCAGGAACTGGCACTGTTCAAGTGGGCATAGGTGAGTCATCTCGTATCACTCATATTGGCCATCTTCAACTAAATACTAGAGCTGCCACATTCATAATGAACAGAGTCTTATGTGTTCCTCATCGAATGCAAAATAACCTGCTATCCATAGCTAGATTCACTAAGGAAAATATGTCTCTGTTTAATCCTTCCCTAACAAATGTGTTGTTAAGGATATGAGCACTTGCCAACGATTGATGTATGGCATTGAGAAGAATGGCATGTACCCCCTTCTATCTGCTGCTCACACACACTCCAAGACCTAGAACAACAATACACCAGCAATCAACACTGTATCTAGTGACTCATTTGACATTTGGTATCAATTATTAGGACAATCATCTTTAAAAACTGTCAACTTTGTTTTGAAATGTAATTCCATTCCATACTCTAACTCTGATTCACAAGTGTTGTGTAAAGCTTATCAATATGGGAAATCTCATAAACTACTTTTCCCCAGCTCAGCCACTACGTATCAAAAACCTTTACAACTATTAATACTAGATGTGTGGGGATCAACCCCTATTGTTTCACATGGATCAGTTTATTACTAAGCCATTGTTGATGCATTTAGCAGATTTACATGGATGTACTTTATGCACAAGAAATCTGATGCACTAGTAAAATTCAAGGAATTCAAGTTGATGATTGAGAATAAACTTAATCACAAAATTCAACAAGTCCAGACTAATAATGGAGGTGAATTTTTAGCATTTAAATCATTTCTCAGTGAGAGTAGCATTGAGCACAGACATTTCTATCCACACACGTCTGAGCAAAATGGTTTGATAGAGAGGAGACACAGATTGATTGTAGAAATAGGTCTTACTTTATTGGCCCAAGCTTCCTTGTCATTATTCTATTGGCCAAATGTTTTTGCCACATCAATTTTTTTAATGAATCGCCAACCATCAACATCCCTGAAGCTAAATCCCCCTTATGAAAAGCTATACAACACTCAACCAAACTACGCAATCTTAAGGGTATTCGAGTGTGAATGTTTTCCATGTATTAGACCTTATAATGCTCATAAGCTTGATTTTCCCTCAATCTCATGTGTGTTCATTGGTTATAGCTCTCAACACAAGGGCTACCAGTGCCTAGATTTGAATACGTGTCGCATATATGTCTCCAGGCATGTTAAATTCAATGAGACAAGGTTTCCAAGAATGAAGCAGTATAGTGTCAAGCAGTATGTATGTCAATTTACTCCTACAACAGATATTGTTTCATCACTTGACTCAAGACTCACAGCATGCCCACACCCGAGGTATGAAGGACTGTATGCTCCTGAACCATCTGGGACTGCACCAACTAGAACTACACCACTAAGCACCATTGCAATACAAAATCAGCCAGCACCAACAAGTACCTGCAACACACATCCAATGGAAGTCAATCACCAGACACCAAGCTCCATTGAATAGGTATTATCTAACCCAGAATGTAAGCAAGCTGTCATGGAAGAATACAATGCACTGGAAAAGTTTGGCACTTTGGAAGTAATCCCTCTCCTACATGGAGGCAAAACTCTTGGGTGCAAGTGGCTGTGGAAAAATTAAACCTATGCTGATGGGACTTTAGCAAGAAGAAAATCAAGGTTAGTTGCTAAGGGGTACTCCCAAGAGGCATGCATTGAATATTATGATACTTTTAGCCCTGTTATTAAAGCTACAACAGTCAGAATTTTACTCACTATTGCTGTTACCTACAAGTGGAAACTGCATCAATTGGACTTCAACAACGCATTCTTGAATGGAGATCTCATTGAGGAGGTATATATGAAACCCCTATCTGGTTTCATGCTCGAACCACCTACATCAGATGGTAGACCACTTGTCAGTAAATTAAAGAAGGTAATATATGGACTAAAACATGCTCCCCGAGCGTGGTTCCAAAAGCTAAATGAAGCACTACTCAAGCTGAACTTTGTGTCCTCTAGAGCCGACCCATGCCTGTTTGTTAGAAAGATAGCATCGTCCATTATACCTGATACTATATGTTCATGATTTAGTGATTACTTGTTTCAATTAAGATGATGTTGGGAGGGTCATCTCTATCATGAGTCACCTTTTCTCGCTAAAGGTTCTTGGCAAACTGTCCTACTTTCTTGGCATTGATTTTCATCACCTGCTTACTGGATTATTGATGACCCAACAGAAATACACTCATGATCTTCCCTCTGAAATGAAGTTCCTAGTAGCTAAGCCAAATAATACCCTCATGACGTCTAATGGACAACTCTCAACAACAGATGGAGCTAACTTCCTAAATCAAAAGCTGTACAAGAGTGCCATTGGTAAAATTTTATACCTCTATCACACTTAGCTAGAAATATCCTTTGTTGTAAACCACATCAGTCAATTCCTGCAAATCCCAGAGAGCCACATTGAGTGTGTGTCAAACGGCTCTTTTGATATCTGGTTGGAACTGCTGACTATAGTCTCTTAATCCAACCTGCCTCACGATTCCATGTCCAGGCCTTTGCAGATGCAAATTGGGCAACAAACAAAGAGGATGGATGATCTATAAATGGCTACTGTACCTTTCTAGGAAACACACTAATGACTTGGTCTTCCAAAAGGCAGCATGTAGTCTCTCGCTCCTCTACTCGGGCTGAGTAGAGAAGCCTTGCTGATGCTTTATCTGATGTACTGTGGGTGATGGCTCTACTTCGAGAAATACATATGGAGGTCACTGACTCCCCTACAGTCTGGTGTAATAATTCTGGAGCTGTAGCTTTAGCAGCTAACCCAGTTCTTCATGCAAAAACCAAGCATGTAGAACTAGATCTTCATTTCCTACGAGAAAAGGTAACTTCTGGGTTGTTACAAATTGGTTATGTTCCCAGTTATGAACAGGTGGCAGATATACTGACCAAACCACTAAGAAAGGCTGTGTTCCAACTCTTCCGTGAACGACTGGGTATATAGTCTAGTCAATGGTCGCTTCAGATTTTTTGACAAGAATAACATAGGGGATGTTAGAGATATTAGAGGTAGAGATATTTCCTATCATGTAACCAAATAACTGTTAGTCTGTTAGCAAGTCTGTTAGTTCATGTAACCAATATAGTTAATCTGTTAGTTTACTGTTCAGTTAGTTTTTAAATCAGTTCCCCTCAGTCACATGAGTTACAGCTAGAAATAATCAGATGGTCTGTGATTATAAATGCTCCATATGTACTACTATTAGAACTGATTCAATACAATACAGAAAGTTCCTTTCAATATCCACACTATTTGGTAGGCATACCCTCCGACTGCCCGTGTTCGCCCGTTTATATTTATATATTTTATGTGTATTTTTTATATATAGCTTTTGTTTTTAATTTAAGCACTATAAGTTTGTTTAGCTTGTTTGGCAAAGGCATGTAACAAATGCCATAGGTCCATTGTTCAATTCCTACTTGTGATTATTAAGCCTTTTTTATATCAACCCATGGCTCTACTTACTCATCTAGTTTGATATCCACGGCCACAACGCCCATTCTTTTTTTCATAACCCCAACAGCCAACATCCAAGGCCAGACCTCCGTCTCGTTGTTGCTGAGAACGCCATCCCCTCGAAGCTCAAAGCTTCAACTCGTACAAGAAGCCGAGGTTATGTTGTCGTGCAAAAAGTTGAGATCGCGTCTATCATGCGAGAAGCCGTTGCTGCCAGTGCTTTATTCCTTCGTCGCCAGTGCCTCGGTCCTTCATCACCGTCCCATCTTTCATTACTTCACATTTTGATTGAGGGGATCTGATATTACTTCACATTTTTACTTCATTTCCAGTCATTCCTTTATCGCCTTAGTCCTTAATATTACTTCACATTTTTCCTGCAAAAAATCAGTATTTCATTCTAGGGGATCCGATAGAAAGAGTTCCGGGGATCTTTGTTTCTTGATCTGGGTGCAAAAAATTAGTCTTTCATTTTTCCTGCAAGAAAAAACTTATCTTTGTTTCATTTTTACTGGTGAAACAGATTCATTTTGGGGGATCTTTGCTTCTTTACTGCAAAAACTCATGCTTCCATCTCTTGCCAAATAATAATAATAATAATAATAATAATAGGCAGCCCGTTTACTCGTCCGAACCTAACGGGTTCCAAAGTAGCCCGTTTAAGACGTGCCTAAATGGGTTACTACCAATACAGGCTGATCCGGTGCCCGGTTAATATTAAACGAGCGAGCTACGGGTTGACCATCGGGCCAGCCTGTCTTGCCCGTTACTCTGTTCTACATCTTTTTGTAACTCAAAAGAGAGAGAAAAGATATTTTACTTGAGAACCGAACAGGATGGCCAGCAAAAGCCCAATAAATTAGCAGAGGAAGCATTATAGGAGTATTAAGTATCCACATATGATATTCTTCTTCATTTATCACCTACAATTAGTGATAAATCAAATTTTTTATTAGAGAAATTAAAAAAGAATATATTCAAGTTGGGTGTTATTAATATACAAGGTTTTGAAGTTGTTGTTATGAATGGTTTTCTAAAAAGTACAAGATGAAGAGATTAAGAAGATGAAAGGAAATTTATGCACAATGTCTCTAAGGTGTGGGCATCACTTTCTTTTAGGTTTAATTTGCCCCCACATATTCTTATATTACAGGGTGTAAGTTGGGTTAGCAGGTGAATTCCAATAGGATACGATAGAAACCATTGTGTATGTATTGTACTCTCAACACTCAAGCCAAGACAACGAAAGCTTTTACAAAGTGATAATTTGACTTTACCTATGCATGCACTTAAAGAGAAAGACAATGAATTTGATCTTGTAAAAAATTGTGTGTCCAAATAGAAAATGGGAAGGTATTTATAGTGTATAGAGAGATGTTTTGAAGTAGTGCATTTTGAAGCAATGCATCTTCAATTAAAAGTTACAACTATACCACTTTAATAAAAATTCACAAGTATACTAAATTTTTCATGAAAAGTTACATCTTTATGGTATGTAAGGATACATGATTTAGAATTACAATCACTTACATAATCCTTCAAATAAACTAGTCATTTTATAAAGACATAACCTTTGAAAACTATATCTCTTCATTTTAAAAATATTCCAACAATCCCCACCATTTTTAAAATGATCAAAACTCTTATCACTTCGGAAATCATGTCTTACTCAAGTAAAAACATGATTTCCGAAGTGATAAGAGTTTTGATCATTTTAAAAATGGTGGGCCGAAATAATGTGGTAGACTAAGCTTTGAACCAATTATCCTATTGGAATAGGTATGCGTGAATTACATATGAGATCTCACGCCATTGTATGCCATTTTAAACGACATTTTTATGGCCTTGTGTCTATATCTTTTCATGAGAGCTTTCAGATTCAAACCCTTAAAGTTTTAGAAGCGGCCACACTTCAATCTCTTATAAGTAAACTCTATCAAGAGCACCGCCATGATAAATGCTCCAGTAAATATATGTTCACAGGTCTATAAAAAGCTAAATTAATGCTCAACATTTCCCCTTTTAACTCATGGTTACCAAGTACTATTTCAATTTTGGGGTGTATAAAAAATGTTAAGAACTTGGAATAACTCTCCTGATTCTGAAGTACTTGTAATAACTCTGATAGTGTACTTTCACCATTGAACTCAAAAATTGATATGATGGTCAAGTGTGAGTTGGATTTCCACTATTGATGATCAAGATTTATAGGGCTTTAAAGCCATCCCCTTTGATATTTTTAACACCATATCTCTTGTCAGACCTTTCATCAAAGCATCTGCAAGGTTTACTTCAGATGTTATATAACTTACGGAGATTACTCTATTTAAAATCAAATTCTTTACATAGCTATGTCTAAGGCCATTATGTCATGACTTTCCATTATAAATTTGAATATAAGTCATTACAAGAATATATTGATTATAACAATGTATAGATATTGTTGTCAATTTCATGCTAGAGTCAAACAATGAATAAACCATAACAATCAAAACTATTGACATGTCACTGGTATATATAAAAACAAATCATGACTTATTTATTATTATTAAATTTACAACAACCAACCAAGTACTATTGAATTTTTTGTGGGTGAGGAGTACTATTGAATTTATCTTTATCATTCCCTCCCTTTTTTTAACATGGCCCCACAATTCGGAAATTTGCAGCCCTTTTTCTCAAAGATACAGTGGTTATTCATATTCAAAAAGAGATGTAAATAAAAATTTATTTATCTGTATGAAGCTGACTCATATGTAAAGTTGCTACATCAAACCATCCATTTTTTTAATGAGCACATTGGTGACATCCACAAAATTCGACTCTTCTAAATTTATCCCAGTTCTCACAGTTTTCAATCGGCATGTCTTCACAGCAGCTTTTTGTGTCCACTGAAGTAGGCCTCAGGATTGTTACAGTACAAGCTTGTGGCTCCAAGCAGGCGGGGGCATCATCGCATCCCTTTCGGTTTTCGCACCGATCTATTCCAACGTCAGGTTGCAATTTTGGTTAGTCCACAAATTTTCTATAGACTACAATAGATACCTTTAATTATAGATTGTACTTTCAACATTTAAGTTAAGATAAAAAAATTTTTATAAAGTAATAATTTAACTTTATTTATGTGTGTACTCAAAGTGAAAGACAATAAATATGATCTTGTTGTGAAAAATTGTACTACCAAACGAAAGTTAGGACGATATTTATAGTGTATAGAGAAATGTTTTGAAGTGGTTCCTTTTGAAACAATGAGATGTTTTGAAGTGGTGCCTTTTGAAACAATGTATCTTCAATAAAAAGTCACAATCATATTGATTGTTCATGAAGAATTATAATGGTATGTAGAGATACATGATTTTAGAATTATAACCATCTATATAATCCTTCGAATAAACTAGTTAGTTATAAAGGTATAATCTTTGAAAATTACATCGCTTCGTTTTAAAAATATTTCCACATAAGGGTAATTGTTTTTTCCCAAAAAAATACCTTTATCTTTTCTGGCCAACTTAAATTTGATGTAGAATTTGATGGAGAGGGAGATGGAGATGGAGATGGTGAGAGTCACCCCCACTGTGACTGAGACTCCAACTGTTACTGCCTGTCCCATCTGAAGCTTAGTCTTCCGAAGCTCATCGTCGTTCTTGCTTTCATGCTCACCTGCACATATACACATTGCATTTCATACATTTAACTTTTAGGATGATTTCAAACCAACGAATTAAATATGATTAATTGATTTTGATTATGAGGAACAAGACGAATTTTTAGGATAATTTCAAATCAACGGATTAAATATGATTAATTGATTTTGATTATCAGGAACAAGACGTTGCAAATGATGGGGATTCTGTGTCCCAAAATACCTACCCTGTTGTGTTGTGAGTAAAAGTGACCCTTCACTTCCATGATTATATTTTTTATGCATTAGGAGAAATGGGACCATCCTTTTGATTTTTGATTGTTTATCTTCATTCGTTGGATTATTCAAATAAAGTGATGATGTGTGTAATAACAAGTTAAGTTTTGCTCCTTCTTTCCTACCACTAACAAAGTTCAGATGTCCACTTTTAACGCTTGAAATATTCATTCACAGAAAGGCGTATCATGGGCGGAATTATTGAATCATATACAAGGGCACGTCAAGAAAATCAAATCATCATGCCCTTATTTTTTTAGTTTTTTAATACATCATTATTCTTTCTTCCCCTCATTTTGAGGGCATGAACATGATTGACTTGATTTTCATAAGGAAGGCAAAGAAAACTCAAAGACAGCCTTTTTAAGAAAGAGAAAAGATTAATTTTGCAAGTAATTAAACCCGATTTAATTGGTCCAAAATCAGACCAAATATATATTTTATAACAAAAATTAAAAATGGTATATGGAATAATTAAATTGAGCATCATTTAAGCAAGTCAGTTCTCACCAAATAATCATGCGAAAAATCTTCAAATAATAATAATAATAATATCGAAGTAAAAATCCAATAAGAGAAACTTGAAAACCACCACTATTCACGGGGGCGGAGCCGCTTACCGTTCTCCGCCCGCGAGTAATCTCCATCTTCGGAGTAGCGCGCGTAGCACTTGGCCAAGTATATTTGTCCCCACTTGGCGGGCCCACACTCTACTCTGAGCCGTCCGATTGCATTCGAGAGACAATCCTGGCACAAGCTCGCACTCAAATCCCCAACGCATTGCGCCATACCCTGTAAATCGCCTGAGCTGATCGTTCTGAACATCTTGTACATCCCATCGGACGTCTCCAGATACGTTAGTACATCATCTCTCTGAGTCAACACGTCGGAAGTAAACCCAATGGACGGGTCGCATTTCTTGATGACCAGAGTCATGTCCTCCGCGCCCAAGAAATTGGAATCATCATACTTAACGAAATAACCGTCGAGCTGCAAGGCTCCACCGATGGAGTAGGGGCAAATGGTGCCAATCTGGGAGACGGCCTGTGCTACGCAGCGAGAGCAGTCGAAGGCGGCAAGGTCGCCCCGGCACAGGAAGAGGCCGTAGATAGGGGTGTCCTGCAAGGAGGAGGCAGGGGCGGTGAGGTTGTTGTAGGAGGAGAACATGGCAGAGTTGACGATGGAAGTGAGGAGGGAGTTGACGCCGGACTTGTAGGTGGAGCCTTGTGTGAACTTAGCCTGAGAGCAACTGCTGAAGACGAAAGCCTCGGTGGATGAGGAGGAGGATGGGGTATTGAAGGATGTGAGTAGCAGAAGAAGAGGAAGGAGAGAAGAGAGCATTGACATGGTCGTGTGCTATGAGGTTTGAGAATGCGTGAATGAAATAGACAGAGGCAGAGGAAGAAGGTTGGCCTTTTTATATATAATTTACAACTCAGCGATACTGTGTGTGCGATATCGGAGGATTCATGTAAGGGAGCCTCAATTTGATGTGCATGTATACGATGATTGTGTACGACAAGAACCTACGCATAAAAAAGTACATAGGTCGTTAGATGATCGATGCATGTTTAGGGATAAGAATTAATTTCGTTAGATGTCGCGAATCTTTTGGTTATATATATATATATATTGATAGCCCTTTCCCGCGTTTTTTATTTTAATATTTTAGTTGTTGAAATTTTGGATATATTTAGAAAGGGAAGGAGACCAGAGACTCCCAAAAATATTGAAAGTCTTTGCTTTCTACCTAAACCTTGCTAAGCTCCTAAATACCATTACCACTGACATAGTTATCAAGTGGGTGCGTGTCTATGTGTGTATGCATACATGTATAGTTAAATATGTTCTCTTAAATCAATTGGGGTTATCTCTAGAACGAGTGAGTGCTGTATATAACCAATATATATAATCAATTGTGTGTGCGCGTGTCCGTCAGGACTTAAGAAGAAGAGGTGGGTTTTGATGATTATGAGAAGTAATGGAAGGAGGGGGTGAGAAGAAGTCAAAAGAAACCGGCCAGGGGAAGGCGCTGATGGTTGACTCCAAAGACTTCATCAAATGTAATTAAAAAGCCTAATATATACACGTGTTTATATAGTTTGGTCCACCAGGTGTTAACAACTGTAGTCTCTTTCTATAATGATGTGTGTGTGTGGGGATGATGTGCATATATGCATGCATATATGGGTGATGACTTGTAGTAAAGGAAAGATTATTGAAACACTACATTGAGGCGAAGGAAAGTGTGGAGAGAGAGAGAGAGAGAACGAGATGGACCCCTCGAGGTGTTATGTGTCCGTTTAATAAGGCGGTGGAGAAGTATTTTTATTATTTACAAGGTAAATATGTGAAGGAGATTATCTTGTTTTATAGAAAAACATTGTTGAACGTACTTTTGGGATATTGAGAAGTTTTCCCAAACACACCAAAATCAGACTCATCACATACACACATTGATGCCAGAGAAATACATCCGTACACATAGGATGATGAGCTTCATGCTTTGGTGCGGTTCGGAGATGACGATACGTAAACAAATACAAGAAGGCTGCAATTTGGCAAGTGGAGCGTCTCGTGGGTAGGTGGATAGCAACAACTAGTTTCATTATTTGGGCGTTTGGTTGAAAAGTAATTTTATTACATGGCCACCTTATCTATATTTATTATATGGTTACATAATCCACAAGGTTGAATTAGTATCATGAAAGTAGAGTGGGATGAAACTTTTATTGTGTACTTATTTTGTAACTGTAAATCATATTAAAAAATTAATTTTTATCGTTAATTTAAATAAGTGCCGTATATATTCAACCTTTCAATTATGACCATATATTGATATGTCATCGTCACCGTCTTCAACAAGAATGTACCCCTCTTGTCTCATTTTTTTATACAACCCCTCTTGTCTCGTTTATACAATAAAGAGATAGGAAATTTTTTAATTCTATTTATAAATTATTTATTAAATTTTTTTATGAATGTACATTTTTTGCTCTTCATTTATTATTATATGGACTTTTTTTCTCATAAGATTTAATATATATTAAAGAAAGATAAAGCTGAAAAATAATATTTTGAAACAGAGTTGATGAAATTTATAATTTTTTGTTTATTTGTTTGTGTGAAGCATGTTAATAATAACAACTTGCAAACAAGACTTGAGGAGCATGTGGCTTGCAATATTATTCCTTTACATTAACTAGCTTGTATATATGGTTATACAAAAAACATGTAACTTTTTTTCTGCCAGAACAAAAAACAAAACAGAAGAGAAAGATTATAATATGAGTGCAGTAGTTATGGCTATTAATTTTATAAGTTGGTGGCGATCGATAATTAAAGGGTTAGGTAGCATTTTTGCCATGAAAATATATACGTTGGAGCACTGAGCATCCGAAAATTTTCTTGGGGCCACATTTACTTTGGAAGTTTAAAATACCGCATTTTTCACCTGAAGTAACGGATTTTTAACAAGTGTTTGTCTTCATTTGAATGAAGGCCTCATCTTCAGCGCAAAACTCATTCAATGTGTTTCAAATTCACTTGATTAATCGGTTATCCAAAATACGGTTTTACAACCGTTTGAACTCCAAATTTAACGAATGATTATACATATATGCATGGGCGGACCTAAGTGGAGTCTACTGGGTTCAATCGCACCTCTGACTTCCAGAAATTTGGGTATATATTAGTACTATGTGATTTATTTTGCATTCACTCATTTGCTAATTTTAAACCCACTAAATTTTTATTCAAATTCTTCTCAAAATATATTAAGAATAAGTTATACTTATCTTCTCAAAAAATTATTTACATCCACTAAGTCAGGGTCATGAGTCCACCACTGTATATATGCCTTTACATTAATTAGCTTGTTTATATGGTTACACAAAAAACATGTAACTTTTTTTTTTTGCCAGAACCAAAAGAAAAATAGAAGAGAAAGATTATAATTTGAGCATATATAGTAGTTATGGCGAACATTGGTTTAGCAATCATGGCTATTAATTTTTACAAGTTGGTGGCGATAATTAAATAATGCATGTGAAGTGTGAAAAGTCAATTCAAACCAGAGGTTACGCAAAATAAGCAAAGAAGAAGTAATGGATCGATGGGGATGAATGAATGATACAAAGCATCCCCTAAAACTGACCACACCATTGACTCCATACTTTCTTCTCAAATCTTCTTTACTCGAAACAATAAATATATCATCATCATCATCATCATCAGTCAATGATCGTAAGAAGAGTTCCACCACTTACATGTATTTAATTAATAATATGGTTGCGGTGAATATAATATGCAGAAATCATTGACTCTTACCTGGTCGCCCTTCAATATAACACCTTTTTAATGGAATATATACAAGTAAAAACAATAAAAAAGACTCCTCGTCCTTTTTTTGTGGAATAAATTTTCCTCAATTTGCCCTCACTGTAACGCATTATTTGTGGAATATTCACACTACTCAAGTCAATTCATTTTTGTATTGTATATTCATTGATTATATCAGAATTGATGTGCAGTTTCATATAAACAATTTAATCACTAAAACCAGTTTGTCCCATTGGTACTAGCTAGGAATTTAACTACCATAACTAAGCAGACAAATTGTTTATGGAACGAAGTAATTATTTGGTAAGTTCTTATGTGATCATGATTGAAGATATGTATTACTCCCCACTAGATGAAAACTAAACTAGTGCTGCTGCCTCAACACACACACACACACACACACACAAGAATAATTAATCCCGGGCAAGTAGATGAGAACGAAAAAGTCTAGAATATAATCTCAATGAAAAAGAAAGCATTGTATAATGATAATGATTGACGAGTGCACATCAAACAACCTTCCAATAATTGACTGAACATGCGGTATATATTTGTTAATATTAATAATTAATATTTACAACTGGCTAGCTATACATATGCATCCATTTTTATGTCTACCTTCCACCCACCATAATAACTATACACCTCTAAGAAAAATTAAAAAAAAGACTAATTTTTGTCATACACCTAATTAATTAAGGGGAAAGTAGCATTTTTGCCCCAGAAGTTTATACGTTAGACCACTGAATATCTGGAAGTTTTTTTGGAACCAAATTTGCCTCAGAAGTTTATAAAACATAGTATTTTCACCTGAAACAACGGATCTTCTAACGACCGTTTGCCATGTTAGATATATGACCACGTCAATTTCCACACTATTTCATTTGGAAGGAGATATATGAGAAAGAAATGGGTTTGCATGTGGTGAGAACTGAAGTGGAGGAGAGAAGAGTAGGGCTACTCCTACAGGCTTGCAGTAACATTTGAAACAAAAGACAAGCATGGGCAACTCCACAGGCTCTTCAACCACGGTGATGAGGCGATTAAGGAGGAGGATGACACTGTTGAAATGTCATGGTGGAGAGCTACAGTATGATGGTCCAACTCAGATATGTTATTGTGGCATTGTGGCTCCTCTTTGCACTTCGTGGACTGACATTAACCGGGGGAAGAGATTCTATGGTTGTCAAAATTATTAACGAGTATGCTTTATTTTATTTCCACTATCTGTGATCTTTGCGCTTTATGGGCATTTTTTATTTTATCAACAAGGAGGAGGATGTGGGTTTTTTCAATAGCATGATGATGAAATGGGTGAGAGGTTGATTGTGGTGATTAATGAATTGCTTGACCATGTTGATAGCTTGTATGATGAGAATTTGAGGCTAAGAAGAGGGGATCAAATAGAAGAATTACAAGGTGATGTTTTAGCTAAGTAAGTTGGCATAATTGCAAAGATGAAGAAGTATGAAAGGAAATGTTCGTTAATGGTTGTAGTGGTTGGACTACTTGAGTTTGTAATAGTGGTAGTAGCATTATAATTGTGTGTAAGAAGGACTTTCTAAACCGTATCGAGGAACTACGGTTTAGAAAGTTAACTTTATACACCGCAAATAGTAAATGCATTTAAAAATTTAACTTTGTACACCGCACCTAGAAAGTTCGATTTAGAAAGTTAACCTTCTAAACCACATATAAGAAGTGCGATTTAAAAAGTCATAATTGGATTTGCTAAAAATAGACATGTCATTCAGATGCTAAAATGACACATTCAAATGAGTTCATACAACTTTACTTCGCAAGAAGATGAGTCCCTCATGATTTCATTCGAATGAAGTTTGGATTCATTTCAATGAGTTTGTGATTTTGGAATCTACATCTTCAGAGCTCATTCGGATATGTAGAAGTTGAGTCTCTCATTCGGATGCATGAGTGCCCCATTCGGATGCATGAGTCCCTCATCACTTTTCATAGCTTATTTGAACGGTTCTTCGAATGAGATACTTGCTACATTCAAATGTGTTTTACAAAATTCCAAACGACTCCTTTGAGAATAACTAAGAATGATTCATTCAAATGGAATAAGGAACATTCGAATGTGTTTTAAAAAATTTCAAAAGGCGTGTATCAAAATAACTGCAACAGACATGATTCATTCAAATGGAACAATGGCCAATCGAATGTTTCTTCAACTTTTCTATTCTTACATTGCAAACTAGACATTTCATTCGAATGAAATATTTACTCATTCGAATAAAATATAATAATATCTTCATTATTACTCCAGATTGGCTTTAGTTTTTCAATCTTTAAATGGTGGACAAGAATTGTTAAATAGTTTAAACAATTATTAAATAGAAATATACAATTGGACGACGCACAATTGTTGTTCAGTAGAGATATATTATATAACATGCAACAAAATATACTAACATTCAAATTACATGTAACAAATGCACTAACAATATACCACTACAATCTATTATTCTCCTTTGACTTCCCATCTGCCTCTGTTTCCTTCCTCCTTTCTTCACCAATAGTAGTGAGAACTTGGTCAATATGATGTCATTTTGCTAGATCAGTCCAAAGGCAGGAGTAGACACAGGTGACCTAGTTGTTGCCATTGGAGAAGATTGTCTTGAAATATGAGAAATAGATGCATGACCTGAAGAGATGGGTGGAGAAGGGAGTTTGGGAGGATGAGGCACAGGGTCAACTTCAATAGGATGGAATGAGTTGGGGTCAGTTATAGGTTGTGAAAACTGAGATGGAGGTGATTGTTCAGCTGAGGGCTAAGGTTTGGCTAGAAAAGATTCAAATGCTTTGCGTCAGATAGGTCCTATGTCTTCTCAATTTGGGTTCTCATCAGCTCCATCAACATCAATGAACTTGAAGAGTCCATCCATCTATTGATTATGTTGTTCCATTATATATGGGTGGGAAGATAGAATTGTGCTCAGTGTTTCTCAAACAATATTCTTAACAATTTGCTCGAGCGAAGCTGGAGGTTCTGGAGTGGCACCTCTGGTTGACTCTTTGACCAATATCCAAGGACCAAACTCCTCATTGACAGAGACGTCCTTGTGCCTCTCGGCCTTGGCTTTGGCTTACTCATTTTCCTATGAACCTTCATGATAAACCTCAATATTTTATATACTTTTGGTACCTAAACTTGGCCTAATATCACTTATTATTGGCTTAATTGGGTTTAATTAATTAATTATTATTGAAAAGGCCAATTGTATCATTTTTAGGAGTTTTGAATTGTTGAATATGTAGGGAGACCATTTACATGTGGGCTTCTTGGAGCAAATTCTTACACTTCCGCCACACACACATATTTTTGGACCATATTCTCGCACACGAGGAGGCTTGGACGGGGTGTGGGGATTCTGATTTCTTTTCTTTTCTTTAACACCGCCACTGCTCGAGATTGAATAGAAGGGAAGCCGCCACCAGTTTCATTCCATACGCTTGGGAGAATCACGAAGCTTCGTCTTTCTCTATCCACCACTTCCACATGCTTGGGAACAAACAACACACGCATAGAATTCATTGATCTATTCCCCCACTGCCTCTTTCTCGCTTTCGACCCATTCCAGCTTTCGTCCGTCGTTGGCTGCTACAATGATCTTCAAAGCTCTAGTTTCCTGATAATGAGCAGTTAATTTCACTTGTCGAATGGTGATGATGAAGCTAACCAGAGTCCTTGAGCAATTAGGGGAGTTCTCTAAATTTTAATTTCACTTTCCAATTTTTTATATGTGCAAATTATAATTCTAGGTTGCTAGATGTTATGATTTGTATGTATGAAAGAGGATTATTATCGGTTGATGTAATTTGGATTGTGATACTTGTGTTAGATTGGTACTTTGGATTGTGATTGGACTATAGCTCTATTGTTATTCAATTACTTTCCTTTATTCTCTTGAAATCAATTGATTTGCTAGGGTTCTAGGAATTAATTTGATGTAAAGAGGATCTTTTATA
>JANTPZ010034478.1:0-33608 GCA_025593235.1 Vachellia pachyceras
GATACGAGATTTGATGGCCAAACGTCTTCTTGATTTGTAGATAATGCTTATTTCTTCAAGGTGAATATATATAGTTTCAACCATTCATGTCGACTTGTATAGGGTTAATTAGATTGATGAATTGTGTTACTCTGCAACAAATGTACAATGATATTTGCTTAGTAAATGACAATGACTTTTGTGTTTCGCTGCAACAAGGACTTGGCTTAGGTAGATATATATGTCTAACTCTTAAAGAATTTTAATTTGTATTTCTCCGCCACAATGACTTTTGATTAGAACCCTGATATTTGTTTATTATGTCTAGACTTGATTTGGTGTATAAAATGTAACTGTAAGCTGAATCCGGTGGGTTGATAAAATAGAAGAATTTTTTTAAAAAAAATTGTATATATGGCGCCCTATATAGTGCAATAGGGCGCCGTAGCTCTCACCTACGGCGCCTATCAACAAATAGGGCGCTCTAACTTTCTACTCCCCTCACATATACACCCCCAGGGAAAGGGCGCCTATTGGGTTAAAAATAGGGTGTAAAAGGTACCTTTTGTAGTAGTGAGATATGTGATTTTTCCCTACGAAATCCTCTTCTCTTTGCAACTGACCAACAACAATGCCGTCTTCTTCCTCATTTCGATGGGTAACGTGCTTGGGCAGAGTTAGGTTTTTACGGGAGAGAGCTGAGCTTTTATGTTGGGAGGGAGTTGAATCTAAGTTATGTTCATTGTAACCATATTTGCTACGCGTGTGGCTGAACAATTTGAGAAAATCCTATGTGTTGAGTGTGATGCTATGTGTTTGGATGAACTCCTTCATTCATTCCAATAACAAAGAGTTCATTTGAATGAAAATATGTGTCACCTTTGAAAGAATTAACTAACCTAAAGATTTGAATTTCAACTATTCGTTTGAATGATTTCTCATTCAAAGGAAATTTTATTTTCAAGACATTCGAATGGAGTCAAGCAATATCATATTCTGAATTTTAACTGTTCATTCGAATGAACAATTTTCTCATTTGAATGAAATTTTATTTGTAAGATATTTGAATAAAGTCAAGCATATCATATTATGGATTTTCACTATTCATTCTGATGAAAATTTATCTTCAACACATTCAAATGAAATCAACTGACATTCCACTATGCATTTTGGTGAAAATTTTATCTTCGACACATTTGAATAAAGCCAAGTGATATTCCATTATTCATTTGTTGAAAAAATTTCTCATTTTGATGAAAATTTCTGTCATTCGAATGAATGAAGTCAATATCTTTTCAGAAATTTTCATAAGAATGAATAGTAAAATATACTCTTGACTTCATTCGAATGTGTTAAGAATTAATTTTTATTAGAATGAGAAAACTGTTTATCTGAATGAATAATGGAATATTGCTTAATTTAAATGTGTTGAAGATAAATTTTCATCAGATTGAGAAAATTGTTCATCAAAATATCGCTTGCCTCTGGGTGTCAGTTTCAAACCATTCCAGATGCCTATTCATTTTTTGAGTTCTTCGAATGAAGGGGTTCCCCAAAAAAAAAACAAAAAGGAACATTACTTATCGAAATGAGGAAGAAGAATGCACTGTTGTTGGTCGGATGATAAAGTAAAGAAGATTTAGTAGGGAAAATCACATATCCTAAGCTTCCTTTATGCATTTTCAGCTCTCCACACAAGTCTGATTCTTCCTCCTTCCTTCAACACTCGCTCCAATTTTCTTCCTCTCTATTTATTTTTCATTGCAGAAGGTCATTTTAATCATTTGCTTACAATTTCAAAAGTGTCAAATTGAGCACTCACTTTTGTGGTATTATAAAATGAGGTAGCTTCTCTATGTCCTTTCTAATTTTTTTTTAAATAATGAGAGTCCCAAAATATGCAGGCAATAACAATATTTGTATATTTTTATATTGATCATGTGCATCTACCAGTTTATCCTTCATAGAATTCTCTTAAATATAATTCAAAAAATATTGTGAAGAGGATCATTTGTCCTAAGTTTGAAGTTATAACTATTAATAAATTATCGAGAGAGTGATATCTTATAAACTTTATATTTCATATATATAGGTTGATACTTCTACGCACCAATTATATGCTTCAAGCCATCTAGAAGAACACGTGAATCATAATCACAACAAATGTCCCAAGTATTCAAACTTGTGCTCAATTTTTTTCCTCGAAGTTTAAATTAGATCATTAAAAAATAAATATAATTACTGTCGTACTTTAATTTTCATTTTTTTAAAGGAGTATGTACACATACCCAACTTATTATTAGGGAGAATTACAGTAAAAGTCTTACAACAACTGATTAGTATTAATGAAATGATAAGTTCCAATGAAAAATGACAATATGTTCATGTTGCTTACTTATTATTAGGTCTTTTTTATAATTACATTCTTCCCCTGGGACTTTACAATAATTATTTATCATCATCATCCTCCTCCTTGTAGAGAGGAGGAAATTTGCATAAAATCTTTTGAAGAGGGGTAAAGAAAGACTAAAAAGAATATTCAACAAAACTATTGAAGATAACCTTTTGGTTAATAATTTATCCAAATATTTAATTGTTGATATTGACTACAATATTTGTTAATTTGTGATCCATAAAATAAGGTTTGTTTGTGATTAGGAAATGTACTCAAATCTCACTCTCTCAATTGAATGGGATATATAACTACCGAAAAAGCAGAACTTGCAATCTCTTTATAGAGGTTTAATTATAAGAAGATATTATTTTTCAAATATATGTGGCTTGAAATATTTGGAAGTACAGCTATAATTTTCTTGAAGAGGTCACTTACCAAGTTTCACATTTAACTTGTACAAAAATTTACCGTTTCTAGCTAGGAAGTTCTATCGTCACCCCCTCCTAACTTCCGCTTTGCCTCTATATAAAGCCACACATTCTGCAGCACGAGGCACTCACACTCAGAAAGCAATTTCAAAACCAGAGTCCATCAAATGTTTCATGCATAAAAACGCAAACGGAGTCATCTCTCAAGCTTGATTATTAGTGTTGCTTGCTGGTGCATGGCTGTATGCTCTTATTTTCTTTATATTCTTATTTTATTTTTCACGTAATTAGTTTCTCTGTTCTGCCAAAATAAAAAAAAGGAAAAGATGGTCAGATGTGTTATCATGATTTTATTTCCATGTTAATATGTCTTTTATCTATATGTCGAAATATCTTTACAAATGGTCAGATATGGCTTCGGTTGCACTTCTCGGTTATTTTCCTTCATGAAACTGCCTTCACTTCTCAACACACTCTCCAATTGCATATTGAGCACGTTACGGCTCAACCATGTGTTTATAACGACGGAGTTATAGACCCACTTGCGGAAGAGAATTCTGGAGAGTGGTTTAATTTGGTTAAAAACTATCTGATAGTTCATCATCTTTGGGGAGTGATTGTTGATACAGCTCCTCAAGATGATTCCTGGAGGCAAAAGAATGAAGAAGCATTGAACATCTTGCGCAACTCATGCTCGCCTGAGACTCGCCGTCATATAGAAGGAGTCGTTGAAGCCAAGGCTGCCTGGCGCATTCTCCATGACAACTTCCGCCGTAAACCATCTGGTAACCTTAATTATATACACACATAACTCACCCTACATTACTCCTAGTGACATCAAGTCCACCCTAGCAAGACCGGTGGACGGGCATGTGATTTAGTGTAAAACAGAAGAAATAAAATGTTGGAAAGTATAAACTCTTCAATAGTAGCCTCTACGGGCTTTCTTATAATTTGTATATGCTATTTTGGGATCATCATTGGGCTTTCTTACTGTCTTAACATCCCCCGGCAAGTCGAAAAGGACAGGATGAACCTGTAGACTTGATCTCAGCCAAAGAAATTGATGCGTGACCAGAGGTTTTGTAAATATATCTGCAAGTTGATCCTTGGAGGAGATGATGGCAATCTGTAGAGCTTTGGCAGCGACCCTTTCACGGACAAAGTGATAATCAAGAGCAATATGTTTTGCTATGGAATGGAAAACAGGGTTGGCTGCTAAGTAGGTGGCCCCCAAATTGTCACAGTAGAGTGTAGGTGTTTGAGGTAAAGAAATACACAGTTCACTGAGGATATTTTGTACCCAAATGAGTTCACTAGTTGCATTTTCCAGTGCACGATAATTAGATTCTGTACTTGATCTAGACACAGTTGGTTACTTTTTGGAGCTCCAAGATATAACATTAGGACCAAAGAACACAGCATAGCCAGCAGTTGACCTTGAGTCCACAGGACATCCTCCCCAGTCAGCATCAGAAAAGGCTTTCAGGGAGTTGGTGCAAATGGATGCAGCAGTTGAAAATAAAACATGTGATGTGGATCTAGTGATATGTAAGCCAAATTGGGAAGTACCACGGAGATAACGTAAAATTCGTTTAACAGCAACCCAGTGATGATCTCTAGGATCATGCATGAATTGACATACACGATTGACAGCATATGAGAGATCTGGTCTAGTGAATGATAAGTATTGGAGACTACCAACAATGCTTCGATAGAGTGATGGATCAGCAAATTTAGAACCAGTGAGAGTGAGTTTTGAATTAATGGCCATAGGAGATGCCATTGAATGAGCATTCAACATGTTGGTCTTATGTAACAGATCTAAAATATATTTGCGTTGGGACAGAATCAAGCCATCAGAAACATTATATACCTCAATACCCAGGAAATAATTCAGACTCCCAAGATCTTTGATAGGGAAGGATAACGCAAGAGTCTTGAGCAGATCAGTGATG
Source organism: Vachellia pachyceras (assembly GCA_025593235.1). Classification (NCBI taxonomy): domain Eukaryota; kingdom Viridiplantae; phylum Streptophyta; class Magnoliopsida; order Fabales; family Fabaceae; genus Vachellia; species Vachellia pachyceras. The sequence goes on from JANTPZ010034478.1 coordinate 4,761, forward strand.
ATAGAATCAGAGGTACCAGTAATAATGATATCATCAACATAGATTAAGATGTAAATCTTGCACGAAGAGGAATGAAATATAAAGAGTGATGGATCAAACCTAGAAGGAACAAAACCGAGTTCCTGAAGACGAGTACTGAGACAAGAAAACCAAGCCCTTGGAGCTTGTTTAAGTCCGTACAGTGAGCGATGAAGCTTGCACACGTGCTTAGGATATTCTGGATGCACAAATCCTTGAGGCTGGGTCATATAGACGTCTTCATGGAGGACACCATGAAGGAAAGCATTCTGAATGTCAATCTGTCGGAGAGACCAACGACAAGAGACCGCAATAGAGAGAATAAGCCTTACAGTAACAGGTTTCACCACTGGAGAGAAGGTTTTAGAGTAGTCAAATCCTTCTTGTTGATGAAAGCCTTTAGCAACAAGGCGTGCCTTTAATCAATCAACAGCACCATCAGGGGAGTGTTTAACACGGAAAATCCATTTACTTCCGATCACATTTTGAGACGGTGAGGGGGGAACTAGAGACCATGTATTGGTACGCAGCAGAGCTTGAAATTCTGTATCCATGGCATTTTTCCAAGCGGGAGATTTGAGAGCAGCAGAGGTGCAGGTAGGCACAGTGATCGAGGAAGGAATAGTGACAGTGAGGGCTGTATGTTGTGGCCAGAGAATGGTTCCATCAGTAAATTGTTTCGGCTTGGAGATTTGAGCACGGGATCGTGTAACCATGGGATGGTGAGGAGGGACTGGCACAGATGTAGCAGACGGCGGTGGTGGGCTCGAGATGGGTAGAGGTGCAGCAGAGGAAGAAGACGGGGACGACAATGATGGAGAGATAGAGCTGACAGAGGTACGGAGATGTTGTGGGGAAGAGATGAGATCGATGTCATTGAGTTGTGGTGCAGGAGATGGGCTAGGAGGCAGTATTGGGCTTGAATGGTCTATTGGGCTTAAATGTTTTATGGGTAATATAGTGGAGGAAATTGGATTGAGAGAGTTGGGCTCAGACGAAGGCATTTGTTGGAATGGGAAGCTAGTTTCGTCGAAGATAACGTCCCTGAAGGTATATATACGTTTGTACTATAGGCTGAGACATAGGTATCCCATATGATTGGGACTGTAGCCTAAGAATATGCAAAGAGAGGAACGTGGCTGTAGTTTGTGTTTAGTGTATGGATGCAAGTTGGGCCAACAGGCAGACCCAAAGACTTTGAGGAAAGAATAATCAGGCTTTTGGTGAAAAAGTTTTTGAAATGGAGAAATGTTGTTGAGAGTTGGGCTGGGGAGTCTGTTAAGAAGATAAGTAGCCGTAGAGAATGCATAGGTCCAGTAAGTGTGAGGCATGTGAGCGTGAGAAAGCAGAGCAAGACCAGTTTCAATAATGGAACGGTGTCTTCGTTCCACAGTGCCGTTCTGAGTGTGAGTATGAGGACAGGTAATTCGATGATGAATGCCTAAGGAATTCAGAAGATGATGAAGTGAGCGAAATTCCCCACCCCAATTAGATTGAAAGGAACGTATCTTTCGGCGAGTTAAGTTTTCAGCAAGACGTCGAAAATGAATAAACGTAGGAAGAACTTTATCTTTAGTTTTAAGCGGAAAAAACCATATATATCTGGAAAAGTCATCGACAAAGGAAACATAATAACAGAAACCATCAACTGAGATTAAAGGGGAGGGTCCCCATACATCACAAAACACTAAATCTAGAGGGCCAGTGGACTGGTGAGGCGAAGGTGGAGATGGAAGGCGATGACTCTTTGAGACTCGGCACGCAGAACATTGAGTGGAGACAGCAGAAGATATGATAGGCAGCTTTTGTGAAGAGATGAGATGATGAACAGCACGAGTGTGAGGATGCCCCAGACGATTGTGCCACTGATCAACAGAGCTACGAACACCAAGGCAGGCTTCAAAGTGACGAGAAGATGGTGAGAGGCACTGGAGTGGATACATTTTATTATGGCTGGGTCCTTGGAGTAGAACATCCTTGGTTTTGGCGTCCTTCACACAGAAATAAGTGGCATGAAATTCAAAGAATACGTTATTGTCAACACAAAATTGATAAACAGAAAGGAGATTTTTAGAGATGTTAGGGACATGAAGAAGTTGAGAGAGAAGGTAATTGCCAGTAGTTGTGGATAGATGACCAGTTCCAGTATGTTGAATAGGCAGAGGTGATCCATCGCCAACAAAAACAGAGTCATGGCCAGTGTAAGGATGAGACTGGATGTTGAGGTTGGAGAAATCAGCAGTTATATGATTTGTGGCACCAGTGTCAGGAAACCAAAGTGTGTCATCAGTAGAGGAAGGAAAGGTGGAATAAAAGGCAGAGGGATTGGGTGGACGAAAAGAGTGGTCGAAACAGTGTGGGCAATGTTCAACCTGGTGGCCAGTGAGGTGGCAAAGTTGGCAGTTGTCAGTAGAAGATTCTCTAGGAAAGGAGAGAGAATTGGGGCATCTGTTAGGACGAGGGTAGAAGGTACGACCTCCTCTATATGGACGTGTGTTACTGCCACGATAAACCGAGCGACCTCCTCTGTTGTAGGAAAAGGACGTCCACCACGTTGAGGCTGAAAAGAGGAGGAGGAAGGAGTTGGTAAAAGGCCATTGGAAGTATAGACCACATTTACAGTAATTTGTGTAATCTGGGTGCCATGTAATTGAGCTTGTCGAGCTTCATAGGTGAGGAGGTGACTTAAAATTTCTTCTGAAGAAAGAGTCTCTCGTCGAGTAGTTAATGAAGTTACTACAAAATCAAAATCTGAGCCAAGGCCACCCAGTAGGTAAATATTGAAGTCAACATCTGAGACTAGGTTACCTGTAGCAGCTAGAGAATCAGCAAGAAGACATGCTCGTTGGTAATACTCAGTGATAGTTACTCCTCCTTTTCTGAGATTAGTAAGTTGTTGATGCAGATGCAGATATTTAGCTTGTGACTGCTGTGAAAGCATTGTTTCTAAGGTATACCAGATGGCTTTGGAGGTTTTGTGCTTCATTACTTGGGCAATTAGTTTTTCAGATAGGGAAGAAATGAGCAGTGAAAGAACAAGTTGGTCCTGCTCAAACCATTTTATGTAGTTAGGATTAGGAGTTCCATCAGTGAGTTTAGGAGGAGGTTGAGGATTGGAGCCATCAATATAGCAAAAGTAGCGTTGGCCATATAGATAGGGGAGCATCTGAGCTTTCCAGACAAGATAGTTATTACCATTGAGCTTCACTGTAAGGAAATGAGAGACGTTGGTAGGGAAGGAGGGTGAAGGTGAGAGTGTGGATGAGGTAATATCAGTGGAGGTTGAGGAGGAAGAATGAGGAGTTGGTGATTTTAGTGGATCCGTCATTGCTGACTTTACTGCTCTGATACCATAACAGAAAGGAGAGAATAGCAGAATATGTAATATGAATTGTTCTTTATGTATTGAAAGAATCGTATCTCATTCTGAGATGATTACATGATATTTATATATAATAGGAAAAGCCTTCCAGAGGATTCTACTAGGGTTGCCTAGAGGGCTTGGCCCTTATTCTAATTGGGCTTAACTACATTATCATCATTGGGCTTTCTTACTGTCTTAACAGTATATTAGGTTTGAGGTTTTGAAGGGTCAGTTTTGCAGAGTCATCATAGATTGATCTATCTAGGCTCATCAAGTTATTTTTTATTTTTATTTTAATCATTTTTTATTCTTTCTATATTTGCTTCTAAGTTTTATAAACAAATCCTTTTATATCAAACACTTATTTTTAAATTTATTTTCTTGTCAATCATATACACCATAAAAATCTAAAATTTTGAAAACATTGTTGAAACATAATTTTTCTTACATCTTGTCTAATGTATTATATTATAATAAAGAAATCATTTCAAGTAAACCCTTATTTCTAGTTATTTTATGTGCAAACACACATACATATTTTCACTCATTGGATTTTTGTTCTTTTCAGTTTTAATATCAAGCTTATTATGTTGTTTTTCACACACACAAACTACTTTTCAAGACTAAATTAAAAATATATTGTTGTAATTTAATCTATTTGAAAAAACAATGAAAATACGTTAAACATGCCCATGACTCATGGGCCAGCTTGTGACCCTCGGGCTGATCCATGACCAATAAGCTTAGGTGTCAAGTAGCAAAAAATAGAGAATGAACGCAAAAATTTATTTTATCATTTTGTTTCTTGCCTTAATAAATAATAATATTTAGACATTCTCTTACTTTTAATTATAAATTATGTGACCATTACCGAAAACAAGTTTCATATCCAATTGTTGAAATTGTGGTTCATAATATATTGTTATTGTAAAGTAAATGAATAACTAATGCCCTATTTGGTATAAAGGAATTGAGATAATGAAAGTTAAATTGGGGTGGGAAGTTAAAATTTGCACCATTTGTTAAGAAGAAGTCCACACTTCCATGTGAGCCATCAAATCTGGGAACTATCACTTTCACTCCCCCAAGTCCCGAGTTCCAGTTATTGAGAATTGGGGGGTGTGACCATTTTACCCGGTGAAAAAACACCACGAAGGGAGCTGATGAAGACATAGAAGGATGACAGTCTCCAACAAGAACGATGGAAGATGGTGACAACTCTATTGAGGACAACGATGATGACTCGTTGAGGACGGCGGCGGCGATTCCATGGTGAACGACGGCGAACGGTTCTGACTCTTACGTTGTCTTCTCCATCCTTCGATCTGCAACCCGGCTTTGTATCCCTCGGTGGCAAGTCGTCTTGACCAGTGGAGGTGCCACTCAGCCATGTTTGATTTGTAAATTAGGACAAAGTAATGTTTTTTTGGAACTATCTTTGTAAAAGGCGTTTAGTGGATTGAATTTCGGCCGACAGTGGTGGTCACATGAAGATATGGGACGACGGATCTGATGGCTTGTTGATGCCTGAAGGTGGAAGAGATTTGTTTTGGTTTAATGGGCATTTTAGTATTTTATATTATAAATAGATATTTTAAATAAAAGTTATATTTCGTTTCGATCATCCTATCAAACATGTTTTAAAACTCATTTCCACCTTTAGTTTCAATGACTTCCAATTCCATTAAAAACTCTTCCATGATACCACGGGGCATAAGTCTCTCTATGGTCTCCTTAAGGACTAATTTGATACGTTATAACAAAAATGAGGGACTATTTTGATTCAAATGAAAATTGAGAGACCAAAATGATTCATGTCACAAAAATAAGGGAGCAGAATAATATGTAACTCAATATGGCGTAAAGTTTGACTTGCGACAAGTTGTACAACACGGCCTATCCCATTGAGTGCGAGCGCACTCATACATGTTCTACCTATAAATACTACTATGTGAAAAGTGATATTCTATCTTATTGTAAATATAAGACCTTATTTATATTTTCAAATTTTCATTACAAACTACAAATTTTCATTACCTGATAAAGCCAGAATTGCCAAGAAACGACCAATGTAAGCTTGCTTCCAGTTTTTACAACTCCATGTTCCTTCAAGCTGGTGGGAAGGAGAGAACTGAGAAAGAATTTGAAGCTCTTTACAAAGCTAGTGCCTTTTCTAGCCATCATGTCACAGCTAGTCTTCCTTCTGGTTTGGGAGCCATTGAGTTTTATAAATAAGCCAGATGATTCTGGTCGTGTACTTTATATTATGTATTATATATATACGGGTCAAATAAAAGGTAATATAATATTCTGTCTACGCCAACTTCAAAAGAATATTATATTTCTTCACTTTGCTTCTGCATAATGGCTCTACCCATGCCACTGAAACACACACACGTATATAGTGTATGTGGTTTAATATTGGTTGTTGTAGTAGATGTGTTGAATGTTTATATGTTATGTGTTGTATGGGGTTGTAATTGTTTATTTTTAATGTGTGCCGTTGTCTCATGTACGACTATTGTTTATATTTTTATACAATAGATCATCCTATCATCTATATATGTGTGTATGGCGTATTGACTGAAAAGTTGGAGATATTGTTAAGCATTGAATATGGTTATCTCTCTAAATATAGCCTTTTCTTGCAATAGCATTTGTATAATCATTATGGAGTCAATTATATATGAGGCATATGGAGCATTGAATGTGGGTGCCTCTCCTAATGAAAATTTAAATATTGGTTCGGCACATTGTAAAGAATTAGTCCATTCTGTTAGACCTAACCTTTGTTGTTGACCTAACCTTTTGGTTAAAGATAAAAAAGAGATGGGAAGTAGCCCTTTTTTGCATAGGTATCATTTTATTGGAGGTAACACTATTTTAAGGTACCCTTAGACTATAAATATGAACTCATCTCCCCGGGAAAATTCAAATATTGGTTGGTCACATTGTGAAAAATAAATTACTTCTGCTAAATCCAATCAACATTGGTGAAGTAGTCTTATGTTTTGTTTTATAAATAACAATATATTTCTTGGACCAACCGTTCCTCTTATTTTTGGACATGGCCCTTCAGTGAAAGCTATGATGATAACTATTTTTGTTAAGGAGTTGGATCTTCTTAGATTACCTCTTTAATCATATACTCTTTTTGCTCTATTTAATAACTTCTTTGATAAGGAGATGGATAATCTTGTTTTCTTTTTGCCAGCATAAGGAGTTGGATCTAAGCCTAGATAGCATATAATACAAAGAATTAATGTTTTAAATTTATGAAGTGCTCACATTTATAGTCAATAATACCTTAAATAGAATTGTTTCAGATTGCCTTTAATAGGAAGATACACTTTTTTGAAGAAAAAAAGACACTTTTGTTTTTCTATTCAAGATTTCCTCCTACTTGCATGCTTGCATATCCACCATCTGAGTCTCCAACAATTATTCCAATGATTACATATCCGATTTGACGTATGGACAAATACACAAGCATACTTTTCATGCTTGTTTAAGTAATAGCAATGAGATTACCCAATATCATGCTAAGAATAGCTAGGTTTTCTTAAAATTATTTTTAATTATGACTAAATACTCCGTACTCTCTTTTTTCATAATTTTATTGTCCCATGAGTTTTCCTTAACAACTACCAGAGCATAAGGTAATTAGATATGTGTTTTTAGTTTTTTAATTAATTAATTGAACTTATGGAAAGAGCTGGTAGTGTAACAGTTGCATTAGGCCTAAAAGATGCAAAGCCCAATCTTTTTTTTTTTATAATAACTCAATTGATTTCAAGATAAGGGCCCAACCTTGTTTTCGTAAATGAATTCTCACCCGCCCTTTTCTTTTTGGGCTTCTTATATACCTTATTCAAGGTTCCTTATTTCTCCCTTTCCTTACTCACAAGTAGTGTGTTACTAACGGGACTAAAATATAATGGAAATGATTAGTTTTTTATAACCAGTAAACTACGATTGGAATTTTTATTGAGAGATGTGATCACATTTAGTACCTGAAAGTACATTGAACAAGATTGCATCTAGTACGGGATACATATTTTAAACAAAAAAAAAATAAAAGTTTAACCCGAGTTGCTTGGTCAAACCTATGAATCAATCTCTTTAAATTGAACCTTTATGAAAATTCAGTTGCATATATAAAAGTTTAGTTGCATATTCTACAATTAATTTTTTAATAAGGAATTTATCTCCAATTCTCTCTTTTTTTATGAGAACAAGAGCTTCTATGTTATACTACATGGCACTTATTATTTGTGATATCATTAAAAAACATGTTGATGTAAATTCTGATAAAATACATCTTATATATTTATCTTGTATACCATAAATTACATTGAAAAAGTAATTTTTACCTAACTTTCTCATTAAAAAACCTGGTGCCTCATGAAAAAATGTTAAGCCCTCAAGGCACTACATGCCTACACTGCATGTTCCAAGCTTCTGCATGCTGCCAACTGTCAGCGTTTCCGGTATTTGAGCACAAAGCTTAGCCACTAACCATCTGTGCGTTCCAATCTCTCATATTTCGCCCGCGCATGATGATCTCCCATTTGGGTTACACGATGCACCATCCACGTTTGCCTTGAACAAGCCTTCAACCGGAGGCTTTGAAGAGTTGGACATCAGTGATGGAGCCAGAACCTTCAAGTGGGGGTAATTTTTTTATTTTCAAACAAACGATAACAGACTTCTTAATATAGATAATTTGAATTGATTCAAATCTTAAAAATCAGTGGTGCAAGATAAAAATTTATTAGTTATTTATATAAATACAACAAAATTAAGTGGGGGCATTTGCCCACCCTCAACATCACGTGGCTCCGCCACTATTGGGCATCCACCTCATCTATAAATCCACCAATCATTCACATCATCTTTCTTTCTTGTTTTATGTTAAGATGTAGATTTGTTATCACAAAAAAAAATGTAGATTTGGTCCAGAATTTCCCATTCAAAAGTATTGGGCATTTGGAAGTTTATTTTTGGTTTAATATCCCCGAAAATCTTCAAACTTTAGCAATATCACCCCAGTCATTAACCATATTAAGGAAGAATATTTGAAAAATAATGAAATATTTTTAAAAACACATCATGTATGAATGATTAGAGAAAGTCATAGGGTGAACATCTTGTGTAGTGAAGAGAACCAAAACAGCAATTTCCCTTGGGCCTTATTTGATTCAAAGTAGAGAAGAGTGTGTGTGGCAATTAAAGGTAGGCGAGGTTGGGTGAGGGAAGGTTATGAGATGAGGGTAGGGGAGATATTTTAATAATTATTATTTGATTCAGAAGGGGAGGTGAGGGGAGCAAATTTTAATTTAATAGTTATATTCTTATTATTTCATTTATGCTTTTATTTCCTTTTGTTTATTATATTTATATTAAAATAATCATTTTGTAAAATGTTTGAATTACAAAAAGGCATTGCTTCACCTGTATATGATAAAATAATTTTATATAATTTTTAAAAGATAATAATATTAATTTTAACATCCTATTTCATCTTTAATAATGTTGTTGTATCAGAAACTTTTTTCAATGAGACTGGATTTTCATGATCAGATGGAAAAACAGTTGGAAAAAAAAGGAAACGGAAAAAAGTTGAAGGAAAAAAAAGGCATCAAGGTAGGATGGGATATTATAAAATTGTCATGAATAATTTTGAAATGGTCAAAGAAAAGTTTGTCACTTCTCTAAAAATCCGTGACTTTGGAGTGAGAAATGAGGGGAGGTACCACAAAAAGATAAAAAAAATTGAGAAATTTACCATCAGTTTCCAAGTAACTCAATTAATGAAAAAATATCTTAAATATTAGTAAAAATATCATTAGGTCTAACAACTGTAGCTATTCCGACTGTTATCAACAATTGGTAAGGTTGTTAATGACAATCTGACAAGCTACTACTGGGATCTGATGATAATTTTGCCAATCTTAAAACTTTTGATTCATTAAGTCCTCTATTTGGGATTTAATGGTAAATTTTCCAAAATATTTCACCCTTCCCCTCCATTTTTTTGAGTCAAATAGCTAAATTCTTTGTTCTCCCCTACCCTATCCCCTCAAAAAAATCCCCAACCGAACAAACCCTTAATGCCTCTTAAATCCAATAATAAAACCATCATTTTCATTGCTGTTTGGCAAACACAACTCCTTTTCCATATGTTGCTCTTGTTATTTACTCAGTGTATTTGGTCTACTAACAATTAAACTTAACTTTTCTCTTCTTATTTACTTACAGTATTTAGTCTACTAACAATTAAACTTAACTCTGAATAATAATTGAGATGGAATTGTTATGATTTGAAAACTTTCAAAGTGATATTAAATGTTAAAAAAAAAGATCCGGGTGCCCAAAGCTTATAAGTGAAAATGTTCAAGATAAATTTGCATCTTAATTAATTATATTTTTTTGGAATTCATGGTGATTTTCTATAATTAAAAATTTTAAGTTCTTGCCTTAAAAATTGGTAAAAAAGGCATTTTTTATTTTTTTAACTTTATATAAGGTTTTCAATTCACATCATGAATGAGTAAAATTGCATTTTCAAACCTTCCTCTTCTGATTTGGGGGTGATCCTTCTTATAATAACTCCGCAGCTGGCTTTGCCATTTTTATTATAGTCGCCCAAATTTGATTGGTAAGAGCTCAAAGAAACAGCCTTCAGTATGTTGGTCCAACACTGAAGAAGAATAAGTATCCTCCTGTTGACCAAAGTCTTATTTGAGTCCAAAGTCTTTAAGAGATTGGCATATTTCTCTATATTGCTTCCTTTACTTGTAGTTGCCCAAACTTACATGACTATCATTTTTTTCTACGTTAAATCATAAATATTTTATTTGAGTCACTATCAAATATTAACTGTGAATATATCTTTTTAGCAGGTATTTAAATTTTTATTGGTCTCAGACTAACTTATTTTATTATATCCAATCCCTTTATTATTCTTGACTATCATTTTGTTCGAGAATGTTTGGCAGCAAAAGTGCGATGCATTTGTCATGTCCCCACTCGAATCAGATGGTTGATATTCTCACCATGCTTTTACATATCATCCACTTACTTTGCCCTGTCTTGATCTGGTCCAACTGTTCTTTCTTTAAAGTTTGACTCATTGGGGAGTACGTCGCCACATGGATATGTATAACTCCTACAAAGGAAAAGGCCAAAAGGGACCTCCTCTCTATAAATAACGTTGAATCTTAGGATACAGTATACTCACTTATTGTATAATTTTGTTTTGGTAATTGATTATACATTTGCATTAGTGTTAAAATAAAATTTATCTTCAACGTGTTTTTCTAATGTAGACATCCCCATGGAAATAAATACAAAATTTGACGGTGGTTGTAAGTTGTAACGTTCTCACTGTCATCTTCAAGCCGCAATAAATGACAATGAATCATAATCACAACTAGTGTCCCAGTTTCACGTATTCAAACTTGTGCTCAATTTTTCCCCTCGAAGTTTAAACCAGATCATTAAAACCAGATCATAGGCCTTTCTACACTCTTTTTGTCCATTTTGACCATGATAGCAGCATTTAGTTTATGCATTATTCTCATGCTAAAGCATACATATTCATGGTCTTATCTTCCTGTTATTATCATTGCGAGTGTCCCCGTAACCCTCTTTGCAAGGTTACAATCCCCTCTTCTTTTTAATGCGATTTCTTCTACTTATGGGCCAGGCATCTTTAATGCCCCGTTTGGTACGTGGAACTGATTTTAATGGAATTGGAAGTGGAACTGGAAGTGGAAATGAGATTAAAAGTATGTTTGGTATGTTAGAAGAAGTGGGGTATTACTTTAATTTAATATTTATTTTATAATGTAAAAAGACTAATATACCCTCAACAATAAAAAAATTTCTCTTCCTTCCCAAACAAATTTCTTCAACGAGACAATGAACAGGAACACGCAGCAACGAAGACGATGAACTGAGACGATGAACGGCGAACCAGAAACAGAGCCTCGGTGACGATGACGTAGGCGCATATGCGTGCTCAGACAAGGAGGTGACGATGACGCAGGAACGAACCCAGGGTCGGGCAGCTCATTCCGACCACCGTCTAACGAGTTCTTCGTAGGCAAGGAGGCCGTCGTTCAGATTCGAGTTCTTCGTAGTTCGTCGTCCAGATTCGAGTTCTTCGTAGGCAAGGAGGTCGCCGTTCGTCGTTCTTCGCTAGATTCCTTTCCAATATGTCCACTGGTAAAGAAGAAGAAGATGGGAGGCCGCCAGAGTCGCATATGGAGGGGAATGAGGTTGCCGGAGATGGGAGGTTGCCTGATTCATCATCGTCTTCCATGACCGTTGCCATCGCCATCGCCGTTGAGAGGTTCATCGCTGAGGGTAGAATAGTCAGAAAGTTTGGGTTCCATGGAACTGGGACCAGTTCCATGGGGGGAGGGCTGGAACTGGGTTCCGTCACTTTTCATGGAACTGAATTCCACTTCTTACATATCAAACAACCTTATTTTTTATTTCTCACATCAATTCCAGTTTCAACCTCCCATTTCCATGCTACCAAACTGAGCATAAGAGAAATGTAAAATGAGCCCTTGGCCATGAAATCTATGTGCATGCGGTTATTATCCCACTAACTGTGTTTCTATTGAATGATATACGTTTTTTGCAAGTCTCGTGTGTGTGTATTTGTTTAGCACTTCGAAATGCAAGACAAATAACTTGTTCATCGGAGATATCATGTGCTTAAGTAATTCAATTGATGTGCCTTTTCCTACTACATCAACTCTATTTATTAATATAGGTTAACTCTTGTATTGAGTGAGCTTATAGATTGGTTCATAAATAATGGCCATTCTTTAAAAGCAGTTGAAACAAATTATCTAATATTCCATGGACATGGAAAAGTCACAAAAATGTTAAAGCAAGGTATCAAAAAAGAATATAGCTATTATTTCCATTTTATAAGGTATGAAAAATATATAGCATCTACCATACGATTTTAAAATAAGAGATCAATGTTATAAATCTTTTAGTTATATAACTATTATTTCCATTTGGTATCCATTTCTACGGATGTCATTAAACTTAATAACTTTTTTTATAAATTAGGTAGAATATAGTACATTTTTAATGTATAATTTTGTTTCTTTAGGTAACAGAATATTGACTCTTTAGAAGCCTTCAATGCATATCTAATTTATTTATTATGCCCATATTTTACCCTTTTTAAGGTTCTTATAAACTTTTCTCTACTTCAGGTGGGAATTAGGACCACTATGATTTTGACCACGCCCACATATGGCTATAGCCACATCTACTTTCTCGACTATCATAATTATTACATTTAACTATATTTACTTTTGGGAATAGAGTCAAGCTTATTGGACAAATCCATGATTAAACCAACATATCAAATTTTGCAAATGTAAATGTATCCATTCATAGTGGGTTTTCAAAAGTATAACTAACTTTTGATGATCATATATTTCTTTCAAATTGTTCCAAAGAACAAGTGTTGTAAAACCCTTCCTTTAATTTCAATAGCTTAACTCTTTTCAAGATGCTAATCAAGGTAGAATCAATATTTTGTAATTAACTTCAATCTACTGTGATTATAAAGTGCTAGCTTACAGCTAAAATTATAATGTTATATTTTAAAGTTTTCAAAATAAGCTGTAAGACATAATTTATAGTTCAAGTCCTACATATGGCAATATACAGCTATCAACACATAAGTAACAAGAGAGGTTGTTTCACTACTAGAAAAATATCATTTAGCGACGGAAAAATTCATCACTAAATGGTTAGCTTCCTTCAGAAAATTTCCATTTAGCGACGAAAAATATTAGCGACCTTCGTTTTAGCGACGGAAAATAGCTATTTAGCGACGGATTTTCTGTCGCTAAATTGCACTTTTCTAGTAGTGTTTGAAGATACATCAGAATATTTAAGCCTTAGCCTCGATATTCTAGTATGGGAATTATCATCTGAAAGATGTTAAATTGATAGAATGAGATAAAAGTCTCATCAACCAACAATCCATCTCACTGGGCATACGAGTAAATGCTCATGAGGTGTCAAGTGGGTTAATTTCAATAAAAATATCACGGGTTATCAAATAAATATTCACGTACATATCTATCAATGTACAATACCGTGATGTCATGCTTACTTCATCACAATTCTGTACAGAAACTCATTGCACAGAGATTTATTATTTTTCTATTTTCTCTTATTCCTCCACACCCTTATACCTCTTACTGAACCCATGTGCTAATACTGTCCCATGTGACGGGTAGTATTATTTAACGAGCTCACCGATCAAGTGATGTGGACTGGTCAGGTACCACAGAGCACAAAACCAGACCATGGGTTCCCCCTTTCACATCGCAGGGGTGTCATAAGCCCTCATCATCATTGGCATAGGATCATTCGGTGTACAGCCGGAGGTCCTCCAATCTTATTTCCTCTTTAAGCATACTAAATATTCACCCCCTTATTTCCTCTTTAATAACCTCCCATCAATAACCACATCCTCCTCTCTCAATATCACAATTATCATTGCATAACCTTTATGCAAAGCATATACACAATTTATCATCAATTTGCAAATTGTTGTAACAGTTTCTAATCTCATAAATCCAAAAATATTACTGATCATTTCTTCGTAAAAATATATCCCACAAGACAATTTTTATTAACAAAACTATTCAACATTTTATACATAATCAATAACAATTTATAATCAAAACATTCACAAAACAAATCGCAAGTATGCACAACAAGAGGAGAGTGGTTACTTGGCATCGAAAGAAAATACTATAATAATAATAAACACGTGCTCAACACCAACGAATTTTTATAATTTAGTATACATAATTAAATAGTATCACATGTTAGTTTATTTTTTAATATTTTTCTCATATATTTTAGTATCGTAAAATCCCCAAATATTTACAAAAAATCCTCAAATATCTTAATGCTTTCCAATTCTCTAAATAACTATTTAACTTGTCAAAATTTATTATTACCCCAATATCCTAAAATATTTAACTTAAATCAAAATATTAAAAACTTTATATATAAATTAATTTCTAAAGTACCTCAAAAATCCAATAAATAAATATGATGATATAGAAAATGATTATAAAAGTATATATATTATTATATAGTCTTCTATAAATAAAATTCCAATAATACAAAAATCTAAATACTAAAATATTCTCTAACCATTATGATATTACTACCATTAGATAGATAAAAATATTTAGAATAACTTTTATAAAAAATTACATTAAAAATAAATCATTTATTTACCTAAATAATCAGTGTTAAAAAATACCCTATGTGTGGGTGTGGGGGTGGGGGGGGGGTTGTCGATGATACCTTCCCCCACCGCCTCACGGAGAACACGTGATGCATTATATATATATATATCAGGGGGAAGGCGGTAGAGGCTCCAGAAGAAGGAAAGGGGAATATTACAACAAAGTCCCCAAATTTTTTAGAAATTACAATACGGCCCTTTTCTTTTTTAAATATTAAAAAAATTAAGATATTACAAGTGCAATATAGAGAATGCTATGACTAAAACTCAAGATTGCATGCTTAATACAAATATCAACTGTATACAATTTAATTCAAGGTATATATAATTCTTTAATGATAATTTCATTAATTGAGTTAAACTAAAATATTAAATTCTCTTACATCTATACAATAATTTATTCCTCCATATTACAACTAAATACAACTTTGTATAATCCAAGCAATTAAATAATTGTAAAATTTAATAATTAAAACAATTTTAACAGATACCTAACTCATGGCAATTAATAACATTAATGAATAAAGATGATCTCAAACTAATTTAATCAAATACTTAACTAATTGCAAATAATATTATACAATTTGATTAAATAAATCATGCATGGAAAATATAACTAAACTTAACGGATGATCTCAAACTAATTTAATCGAATACTTAACTCATGGTAATTAATAACATTTATGATAAAGATATAGCTAAAAGAACTTTATTTTACCTCAAAATATTTGTTGGAATATTTTTCAAATGATTCAAATGAGAATAAACTTAACACAGCTCAATAGAATATTTTCACAATTAGTTCGATAAACTTGACATAGCTCAATAAATTATTTCCACAATTAGTTCGATCACAAAAAGGCTTATGACAAATATTATTATTACACTGAAGTAATTAAATGACATGAATATTATATGTTTTTTATACATATTATATGTTTTTTATATTAAAACAATATGGCATAAGCATTTCGGAACTAAAATAAATTGCCATAATCATCTATTAAAATAAATGAGCCCAAATAAAGATTAAAAATATTAGCCCGATAGAGAACCGAAAGCGGGCTAGAATTGATGGACTGTTTCTGGGGAAGCAGGGGTTTTTCGACAGACATGCGAGCGTTTTCAACGGTGGTTTTTCAGTAAAACTCTCACACATATATATGTAGATCTAAATACATATAGACAGATTCATACACATGCAGATCCCAAAAATAATTTCAAAATTTTTCCAGCGAGAAGCCATGAATTCTGGTGAGCAAGCTTGAGCAAGATATACACACACACACAATCGAAGGTTTAGATTTGTACAAGAGAGAGAACAACAGCAGCAATATTTTTTTTTGAATGGAATATTCTTTTTTCTCCTTTTATTTGCTTGGAGGCTAGCAAGGCGAAGGCTTTGATTAATAAGCAAATTAATGAAGACTATTCTTTTTTCTCCATAGCCAAGTTCAACTTACCAATGCTAGCACGTCTTAATTAACCAGTAGTGTAATGCCACTTGTTCTCTTGTCCCTTGTTAAATTCAGCTCTTGTAATTAATATTAAAGGCAAGGCTTAAGGCCAAAAGCATTGGCTAGCTACTAAATATATGGGCAAAATAAAATCCTAATATGCACATATAAAATTAATTAAAATTATGTTCACAAGCCATGCATGTTATAAAATGGACTTCCCACGATCAAACATTGATTTAAGTGGAAAGCATTTTCCACTTTACCATAAAATCATTCTCTCTAGTGCCTCTTCTATCATCTATATATATCTACTGTCTTTGCAATTTATTCTGGTATTCTTGGAACTTGAACTTTTTGCTTTAGAAACCCTCACCTGATTTGGCTGCGGTTTGCTCTTTACTTAATAATGTCCATATTAAAAGTGATTCTTGAAAAATATTTCATCAAACAATCAACAAATTAAAGCTAAGATCTTCTTCTTGTCCGCGAACACACACACATTCCTAAATTCCTAGCTGATTCACTTAATTTCCCGTACAAAGAAAACCTTCTTTCCATTAATGATCGAAAGGTGAAACTGAAACTCCTTTGGCCAATGTACATACTCAATCCTGTTTTAGGTTAATTAGGTACCAATCAAGATATAAGATAGTGCATAAATCTTTAGAACTTCCGCCCAAAATTAATAGACTTTTAGGATGAATTCTCTTCAACCATATGCATTAATTAAAAATATGATTTAGCCTAATGAAAATCATTTTTCGTTCCAGTTTTTCCTTACTAATATTTGTTTTAATTTGCCTTACATTAGATAACATTAAATGAGTTAAATATTATTTTAATCCCTCGTTTTTGTCATATCAATCACTTTGGTCTCTTAGGTTTTCATTTGAATAAAAATGGTTCTTCACTTCGGTAAAGTAAGGGTCCGTTTGCTTCACTTAAAATTGGTTGATGGAAAAGGAAAATTGAGATTTTCCATCAGCAGTGGCCATTTTCATTTTAGCCGGAAAATGGCTTCCCGCCATTCAAACGTGGTAAGCGCTCTTCCCACAAAAAATGGTGGGAAGCCAAATTCAATCGCAAGCAAAATACGGATTTAACTTGACATTATATTCATGTATTGAAACATTGCACACTGTCGGAATAGAAAAAAGAGCAACAGAGGGCGAAGACAACGGAGAAAATGACGGAGAAGACGACAACATCTTCAACGGAGCTGGAGAAGACGACGTAAAATAAGCAAACATCACTGGAGTCGCTGGAGAAGACGACGGAACACGAGCACATCTTCACCCCATTCGGATGGGGTGAAGATGTGGTATATTTTCACCACATCTTATATAAATATATATAATTAATAATAAATATAATATAATTAAGTATTATATAATTAAATATTAAAGAATAAATATAAATAAGTTGAATTTTTATTAATAAATACTTATTTATTATAAACATTTTATATTTGTCATTAAAGGAAGTATAGTCATTTGATACAATTTTCTTACTCTCTTTCCTACAATTTTAATCCAACAAAAAAAAATTCATATCAACCTATTTTCTATTTCAGTGCCAACCAAACAGCACACCCTAAAAAGTTTTCCGTTTCATTCAATTTCATTCTCTTCCATTCCATTCCAACGGATTTCCCGAACCAAACGGGCCCTAAGTGGATAACTAATGCACCATTTAGTACAAAGGAAGTGAAGCTAAAAGTTGAATTGGGGTGTGAAGTGAAAATTCACACCATTTGGTAAAAAGAAGCCCATCTCCGTGTAAGCGCCAGTCCCGTCAAATTTTGGAACTATCACTTCTATCACTACCCCTAAGGAACAGAGTTCTAGTTCTTGAGAATTGGGGGTGTGGCCATTTTAGCCCCTTTGGAAAAACACCACGAAGGAGGTTGATGAAGACAACGAAGGACGACATTCTGCAATAAGAATGATGGAAGACGGAGACAACGATGAGGACAGCAGCGACGAGTCCATCTTGACCAGTGGAGGTGCGACTCAGCCATGTGACAATTTGGGTCCTCAATTTTTCTGGGTTTAGATATTTTTTTCAGGTTCCTTTGATTTGTAAATTAGGACAAAGTATTGTTTTTTGGAGCTATCATTATCGTAAAAGGCGTTCAGTAGGTTGAATTTCGGCCGACGGTGGTGGTGGACGGGGGATATGGTGGCTTGTTGATGCCTGGAGGTGTAACTCTAAGAGATTTGCTTGGGTTAAAAGGCATTTTAATATTTTAATATTATAAATATATAATTTTTTTTGGTGAAATAAATAAATAAATGTGATATAATTTAAATAAATGTTATATGTTACTTCCATCGACATGTTTTAAAATTTACTTTCAATTTAATGCCTTTTAACCAAAATGACAGACTATTTTGATACAAATGAAAATTAAGAAACCAATATATTCATATCACAAAAAATGAGAGACCAAAATAATATTTAACTCAACATTAAATTTTAAAAATTTCACAAATTCCTTTTTTTAAAATAACTTTAAGGACTCTGAACTTTTAATTTCTTAAAAAAGTTACCTTGTGTTGTAAAAAAAGTAATAGAATATCATGATAGGTCAGTATTTTTTACACAAGTGAAATGGATCTTTTGTTCAGATAAGCTGCTGAAGGGGAGACAAAATTATTTTATGATTAAAAAACTATTGTTAATTACAAATTAATTGTAAAGTAGTTTTTATTTCCATTTCAGTAGTTTATGTGGAGAAAGACTACGTGTTATGTGTATAAAAAAATATTGAGCTATTGTTCTGTTAATTTTTTTTGTTATTTTTAAATGACAGAGGTGTTTTATAAAAAGAATTAAAAGCTTAGAATTCTTAGATTCATTTTTTAAAATTAAAAAATAATTTGTAAAATAAGACCAAAGTTTATAGAGATTTTGTGAATTTTTTTTAAATTTTAATAGTCTAACGTTCATATAAAAAAATAATTTACACAATAAATATGATGGCTTTATAGGTAATGAATAAATTAAAACTAGTTGATTTCCCTCTGAATTTTATTTTTAGGTCAAACTATGAAAATACCCACTTTCTTTTCCAAGAGGTGTGGTTGGTATCACAAACAAATTGAGTTCAAAAATATATATGAACTTTTTAAAATTAAGCAAAAAATGTTATTTTCGTTAACTCCTCTAAATGTTCATTAGCTTTGCCTGTGAATATTTTTTAGTGTAAATTTGGGTGAATTAAGAAATTGGAAAAAAATTATATTGTATACAAACCTAACCTGACCACATACATCACCACTTTTAGCAAAAAAATTGAGAAAATCAGATAAGTTAGTTATTTGTACTTAATATGTGTTAATTTCCCTAAAATTTTCCATTTTTTGTCAGCTTAAAATACTCTATTTAATTATTACTCCATTGATGAAAATTTTCTTTAATATATGCAACATATAGGGATAGCATGAGAAAATTTATAAATTTGAAACGCAAAATGGATTGAGGTTTGATATTTATGACTAAAACAAACACTTCAGCTAGCTTGAATTTAGCAAGCAAACTCAACATCTATTTGAATCACATCACATCGTATTATTTTAAAAAAAACAAAAGAAAAAGATATTGAAAAGGTAAGCATTTTACGTTTTGATTCATAATCACCCATTTTTTGTTTGTATCTATTGAAAAGGCATGCCCTAAATATATGAATGATGCTATAGGCAAAATATCAAGGAAGTGATTCTTGACGAGGAAGGAACGTGTTCAAAAAGTTCATGGGATGTCTCTATATGAATATATGAAAATGGATCCAACATTCAAAACTATTTTCCACCACCACCAGAAAAACGCTATTTAGTGACGGAAAAATTCATCGCTAAATGGCTATTTTTCATAAAAAAATTTCATTTAACGACGAAAAATATTAGCGACCCTCGTTTTAACGATGGAAAATAGCCATTTAGCAACGAATTTTTATTTAGCGACCCTCGTTTTAATAAGGTTTTAAGAGAAAGAGAAAAAGATAAATAGTCACAAATAAGTATATTTCAAATGTAGAATTGACATATAAGAATTAATTATTTTTCAAAAGGTTTACAATCAAGCAATTTTTTTTTAAAAGCAGCTTAGTACTTGTCGGGGAGAAAGCATTTTAAAAACCCTTCTATGCAAGTGATGACTATAGGAAAGTTAAAAGTTTTATTTAATCATATTTAAAAATCACTTTATTAAATTTTTAATATTAATATAAAATCTTACCTTCCATTTATATGCGTTGACTATACTTTTATATGTTATATTTGATATTAAATAAGGATAAAATTAAAATGTTATTAAATTTTAAAGCAGTATTAATATAATTTAAAATATTTTTTTTAATTTTATCAAACATTTTAAAAATAATTTATAAGTAAGATTGAACGATTGTATTTCGATAGATATTTCCTGAAGATGGATATCGTGAGTTGAGCTGTGGGAGGAATGACCGATTATGATGACGTTGGGATGATGACGTTGGGCACGGGTCACAATCACCTGCAGCACGGTCCTAATAAATATACGACACGTATGCTGACGTGGTTAAATGCTAAGACGTCGATGAGATTGCATTTAACAGCCCACAACCACCAACAACCTAATCGCATCCATGCCCGACCCCTGTACCCTCCATAACTCTCCTGCACCTGCTCACAGGGCCCCCCTCCCCCAAAAAAAAAATATACACACTCTTTCCAAGTTAAGGACACGTTAGATTTCTTTTTCACATAACAAGCAGATATTTACCATGCTTATACTTTTCTATGAGAGTTTGGACCCATAAAGTAATCATCATCACTTGTATACTCATTTTCTTATCACCGTTATCAATAGACGAGTAGCGTAAATTTGAAAACTGTTAATAAGGTTCATATATAGATGACGCAAGAGCATTGTAAACTATTTTTAACAGATAAGTAAGATTTATTTTTAATATATTTTAAAAGAATTTAAGTAAAAATTTAATATGTTCAAAATTAATAAATAAATGGATGTAAAATAAATCACATAACATTAATATATACATAATTTTCTGAAAGTGACTGGGTACTATTAAACCCTCTAACTTACATATAGGTCGGCAAGTTTTACACTTCAAGGAAAATATATTCATGAATAAACATTGGGAAGGAAAGCAATGTTTATACACGGGAATGCAAAAAACTATTTTTTAAGGGCCATCTCTAAATAAGTTCAACAATTTTCCAATATGACCAAATGAAATAATATTACATAAAAAAGATGATACTCATAGAATTTGGGAATGCGATTTATTTTAATGCTAAAATTTTTGGAAAACAAAATTCAATGTTTTTTCTTAATATTTTTCTATCGTATGTTGTAATGGACCAACAGAAGGCGGAGAAGACAACTGTCGTGGGAGAGAGCCCAAACAATGGACAGGCCCAAGAGCAGATGGGGCCGAGAAGGAAAAGCATCCGAGTGAAAAGAAGAACGTGGAAGTTGCGAGAGTTAGACGAAATGGAGTAATTATAAATAGAGAGGGTAACGACGAGGGAAGTGTGTGAATCTGTTATCAGCTTTCTCTTTCTCGGATCTATTCTTGCTGTGTTTTCGGTTATTCCTTTCTGTTAAGCTTTCTGTTATCTCCCTCTGTCTCTTCCCCTCTGTTATCTTGAACTTCTTGTACTGTTTCGGATTTCCAGAAATACAACAGTGAATATAAATTAGACAATTGGACATTGAATATAAAAAGGTATATAACTAATTTATAAATATTAATAAAATTAGTTAAACTAATTTTCGGTAAAAATGTTTGTTGGTTTTTCTAAAATATTTGTTTATTCATTTTCATTCAGGCTTCCTTTTGATCGAAACTCTATTAATATATGCAATTAATTGACATGGTTTAATTTTAAAAAAAATTATAAATTTGATAATACAGTGGATTGTATCTTATTTTTAGACCAAAATAAATCTTATAAGATTGGAGGGAGTAATTTTGTTTCCTAAACTCTCCCAATTAATTACACATACCAAAAGTATTTTTTAATGGTTTGCATTGAATATTACTACTTTCGATCCTTAATATAAGCTCCATTTAATTTTTTTTAGAAATTAAAAAAGCTAAATAATATCATACATTATTCGTTTTTAGATTTATTTGCTTGACTTATAAATTTTTATATATAATCTAATAATGCATATACATATTTCAGAATATATATATCATCTCCAAAAAAATATTTAACTGGATCTTATATTAAAACTTTGAGATAATAATATCCAATGCAAACTATCAAAGAATACTTTAGCAAAATAGACACATACTTTTATAAACAACAAAATTAATTAAGTTATATCTAACATTTTTTTGGCTAACGCTCAATATTATAAATTGATTTGTTATTCATCTAGCATCTTAAATGATTTTTCAGTAATTTTTTATTCATCCAGTACCTTTAATTATTTTTTCTGCACTTAGTATTTTAAGTTTACTACACTAATTACTTTTGAAAAAATACTTAAGGGTGTAAAATTGCACCAAAGACACTTTAGAATATTGAATGCTGCTAAAAGTACTTAAAAATGGCGGATAAATCTCAAATTTGTTTAAGACCTGGTTAAGGTGTAATTTTTTTTTTTGAAAGTTTTCCTTTTGAAGCAATGCTGGTTTGAAATTTTTTTAGGAGCAATGTTAACTCAGAAGTTTCAAAATTTAGCAATGTTACTCTGTTCTGTTAAAAATCTAATACTGATCGTTAAGAAATTAACGTTGACTTTTAACATTTTTAATTATAAGGAGTAACATCGCTGCTAAAGAAATACTTTAAGCCCAAATTTATACATTAACCTTTAAAATATTGAATAATACTGAAAATATTTCATATTGTTGAATCCATTTTAATATGTTTCTAAATTCTCTATAAATTAGTAATTATCTAATACTAATACTGACTACAAAAGGAGTATAAATTCGAGAAAGAGCGAGAATAAATTTTGGTGGTAATATATCCTACTTATAAACTTCAACTAATTGAATTGCATAGACAAAAAGGTTCGTTACTATAATAAATATGTAAAAAAAATCTATCTTGATTTCTAAAAGCACCCTTAATTAGAAAATGTAAGTATAAGAGAGAATGCGTTAAAAAAAATGAAATGATTAAGGATGACTGAAAAAATGGTGGGAAAATGAAATGACTAAGAATGAGTTAAAATTAAAAAAAATTAAATGCTTTGATAAACACAAATTAAAGCTTATAAAAAATGACAATACCCTTTCAAAAATTTAAAACTTATGCTCTCTTATATATAATATAAATTACTTTAACTAATTCATATAATTAATAAAAGGACAATTAATTTATTAAATCTGTCTTAAATTGAAGAATGTTTTCAACTCTACCAATATTAAATGAGGTTTTAAAAGAAAGAGAAAAATATAAATAGTCACAAATAAGTATATTTCAAAGGTAGAATTGACATATAAGAATTAATTATTTTTCAAAAGGTTTAACAAGCAATTTTTTTAAAAGCAATGTGATTTGAATGTGGACCAGAAGAATGTAAGTATAAAAAAAAAACTAATTAAAAAAAAACTAATAACAAGTAAGACCGGACTGACCGGTGAAGAAAGCCAAGTTGAGTTGCCAGGCAAGAAAAGCTGAGGCTGGACCCAGAAGGCCCGAACGGTACCATTCAGCGCGTTTCTTTATTCAAAAGTTTCGGGGGGTGGGACCAACAAGCCTGAGTCATGGACTGGAGGGCTGTACCGTACGCTCTCACAAGAAGGGATGAACAGCATGCGCGTCTCTGGATCCATGCCCTACCTCTGTACCCTCCATAACTCTTCTTTTTGGCTTTACTTTGAGAAATCATCATCAGATTGGTGGATTCTGAAACCACATTCATTTTCACATTTAAAATTGGAGCCTTTATTAAAAACTCTCCTGTAAAGGCCCCAGATCTGACGCGGCTACCTCCAATAAATTCAATCGTTGCAGGTAATTTATAAAGCCCAGATTCTCGATAACGGGAGCATGAGCTGGCTCCATAAATTCAAGCAACTAAACCTTCTTTACTGTGACTCGTTGTGATTCTTCTTTTTCAAACCTCCTGGTATGGCTGTATGCTCTTACTGTGTTAACTTCATTTCCTTTATTGTTGGTGCATGGCTGTATTCTCTTATTTTATTTTTCACGTAATCAGTTTCTCTGTTCTTTCAAAAGAAAAAGGAAAGGAATGGTCAGATATGTTATCATGATTTTATTTCTATGTTAATATGTCTTTTATATATGTGGAAATATGTTTACAAATGGTCAGATATGGCTTCGGTTGCACTTCTTGTTTATTTTCCCTCATGAAACTGCCCTCACTTCTCAACACACTCTCCAATTGCAGATTGAGCGCGTTATGTCTCAGAGATGTGTTTATAACGGCAGAGTTATAAAGCCACTTACGAAAAAGAATTCTGGAGAGTGGTTTAATTTGGTTAAGAACTATCTGATAGTTCGCGATCTTTGGGGAGTGATTGTTGATACAACTCCTCAAGATGATTCCTGGAGACAAAAGAATGAAGAAGTATTGAACATCTTGCGCATCTCATGCTCGACTAAGACTCTCCGTCATATAGAAGGAGTCAATGAAGCCAAGGTTGCCTGGCGCATCCTCCATAACAACTTCACCCACAAACCATCTGGTAACCTTATTTTTTATGTGTACACAACTCACCTTGCATTACGCTTAGAGCTAACAAAACTTCAAGAGTCGTGCAAGTGATTTAGTGTAAAAAGAGGAAGCAGGTCTAAAAGGAGCGGCCCTACTTAAACCATATTAACAATTTATTTACATACTAGAAAAAAATAGTGGAAAGTATAAATTCTTCAATAGTGGCTTCTGCGGGCTTTCTTATAATTTTGATACGCTATTTTGGATCAATCTATTAGGGTTGAAGGTTTAAAAGGGCAATTTCTACATGGCTACAGGCCCATACGTTTAGGCTTGCCAATTTTTTATTTTTATTTCAGATATTTTTTGTTCTTCTTATATTTGCTTCCAAATTTTAGAAACAATCATTTTATATCAAACATTTGTTTTTAAATTTATTTTCTTGTCAATCATATACCACATAAAAATTTAAAAATGTGAAAAGAAAAAAATATTGTTGAAACGCAATTTTTCATACATATTATCTAATGCATTATATTATAACAACTCTATCTTTTTCTTTAAGTTTTAGGTGGATTCATTTCAAGCAAACCCTTATTTCTAGTTATTTTTTGTGCTATATAAAGACAAGCACACGTATTTTCACTTATTGAATCTTTACTCTTTCCAGTTTCAATGTCAAACTTGTTATGTTGTTTGTCACATACAAACTATTTTTTAAGATTAAATTAAAAATCTATTGTTGTACTTTGATCTATTTAAAAAAATAAAATTATGTTAAACATGCTTGTGACTCGTGGTCCAGCCTATGACCCACTATTTTATTTCTTGCATTAACAACATTAAGACATTATTTTACTTCTAATTATAAATTATGTGACTACCACATAAAGCAGTTTTCATATCCCATTGTTGAAATTGTGGTTAATAATATATTTTTATTTTAAATTTATTTATTTTAATTTAATTTTGATATTATTTATGTTTTAAATTATACATTTTACTACTTTAAATTTAAAAAATAAGAAAATAGATTTTAATTCGTTTAATAAGTCAAAAGACCACTGGCTGGCTCGAGCCTGCTAGTTAAATGGCTGGGTTTAAAAAATCAAGTCCTTTTATGTTACTGGGTCTAAACGGCACCTGAATTCCCACCTCTAATTACTCTACATGCTTTTATTTCTCAATTTTGTAGTTAGAAAACAACTCAATTAGGAGATACTGATATGAAAATGTTAATATAAAAAGGAATGTTAACCATATCTTCGCACTATAACTTAGTTTCACAAATGAAGAGGTTTATGTCAGAAAAAAATGCACGCGAATATCTCTATTTAACTTCAAGTCATATGCACACATTGCTTGATTATAAAGTCTAATGAGCCATCTGTGTTTATTTTAAAAAAATAAACCAGATAGAATGTCTCAAAATAATATAAAAGAGGGGTCTTTTTTATATTTTCAAATCTAAGAATGGTGTTTAGGTACAAATATTTCGAAGTTGAAGGGACTTGGAATTTTCCCTGTACACCTTAATCACTAATCCTGCTGATATATACATCAATTGTTGGTTACAGTGAACTCAGCGGGAGCAAATTCTTTGGATGTGAGCATTTTGTACTCTGCTATATGTAATGACAAGAGGGAGGCAGCAAAAGAATTCGTTGTCAAACATCCAAATGCCTTGACTGCAAAACTTACAGCTACAAATGGAACACCTCTTCACGTGGCTGCACTTTTTGGACATTCAGAACTAGTGGAGGAGTTGGTAACATTAGCTAGGCCAGAATTCCTCGAAATAGTCGATGATTATGGCTCTACTCCACTTGCAATTGCTGCATCTACGGGAGCCACTCAAATTGCAAAATGCATGCTACATAAAAATAGAAACATACTTGGCATTCCAGACTTAAGATATCATCTTCCTGTTGCATCGGCCATTGGTGCTGGTCAGAAAAAAATGGGACGTTATCTCTATAATGAAACCCCATTAGAGGTTCTCAAACCGCAAAATGGCTATCTAGGTTCTCGTCTTCTCCGCGTATGTTTCGAAGCTGGTGAACTTGGTAATCAAACCCACCTTCCCAGCTCTTAATGGGCAAATTCCCCAGCCCTACGTACATATATAAGGGCATATTGATGCATTGCTTTGTTGGTAGGGTTATTAATTATTTGATTGATAAATAGTACAAAGTTAGTAGATCCAGGGTTCATAACTAAATCAACAAAGCAAAATATATGTAGCTTCCCTCTAGCTAGAACTGATAAGCCAATACTTATATTCGTTTATTGCCTATCTAATTTTGTTTGTTTGTTTTTCCTTCTCATTATTTCTCATCTTGCAATGACTATAATAAATAGATATTGCTCTGCATCTACTTGAACAATGCGAAGATATCATCTTTGCCGCAGACCACACCAATTGGACTCCAGTTGCGAGTATAGCATTCTTGCCTTCTGCAGTTGAGAGTGCAAGTCAACTTGGATTCTGGAAAAGATGGATTTATCCCTGTGAGTTTCCCTACTTTCTATACAGCGGCATGTGAAACAAGTGTAATGGCATGCCCAACATCAAAATAAAATACTTTTTGCAGTCCATGACAAATTTTTGGAGATTAGTGAAATTAGTAAATTATTTTAAAGTATTTATATTTATTGTTTTTTTGAAACTAATTTGCTGTAGTTATAAATTAATTTATAGTTTAATAATACACATGAATATTTTGGAGAAATCATGTAAAATATGCTATAATTAACTACTACTTCCGGTCCTTAATATAAGATTTATTTAACTAATTTGAGTATGTTAAAGAAGTTAGTTAAGCTAGCTATTTGTAACAAATATAAGATACTTTTCCTAAAATATCCTTTTAACCATGACTGCCTTTGGATGAAACTCACTTTATATGTTTAACCAATAAGGATACTTTAGAGAATGCATGCTAAATTTAGGAGAAAAAATGGATTAACGTATTGCACTTAGAATCAAATTCAACTTTCAACTAGCTCTTATACTAGGGAATGAATAAAGTAATTTCTTTAATCTCTTCTAATTAGTCAATTAAACTTTATATTAAGGACCGGAAGTAGTAAGTTGAAATGAAGAGACTAAGATGATGTTTATCATATTGAAGAATTGTTTGCTTGTGTATGATTTAGTGTTATGTGATTAAGTAGAATTAAACAGGGGAAACAATGAATAATAAAGAAAAGGGAATCACTTTTTCTTCCAACTACTTTCTGTTTTACTTTAAATGACTCTCTTTTTTGTTTATTTCTCTTCTCTCTCTTTTCGGTGGAAGTTATACATGTACCATCAACCACAAGTGATCATGTTTATGTGGACATTCAAGAAGAAGGCGATAGAAGGTTTCAAGGTATGCATACTTAGAGAGAGCGTTTGTGTGTAACAAACCCAAGCTTACTTCTGAATTCTCTCACATGATTAAAAAATGAAGTAAAAATATGATTACAAAGATTATGATATATGTGAACCTCAACTATTAAATTTTCCCTAGTGCCGCCATTAGCTACTGAGGGCTAAATAGTCACACATAGTGGGCTTATATCCAAATTCTCATTCATCATGATATAGTTTCGGGTAGAATGCATTACTTACGAATTTTTAACACTTCGCTTGCAACAGGGCATGGTCTACTGCGCTCGTTCATCTCTAACGTCTATAGTTTGTTAGGTACGTCAAATCATATGCTAACTTAATTTCCTTTAGAAATTACATACCTTGGACGTTTTCAAATCTCAAACAGCCTAGAGATAGTTACACGTGAGTTGTGAATACATATAGGAGTGAAGGAAATATATGAGCTGAAGTTGCTGCAAGCACGAGTCTCTCAAATTCTGAAACTACTTTGTCAAAGGGCACCTCTTTTAGATAAGCAACAACATGACGTAGTTATAGATGCACTATACCTTGCGGCCAAAGAAGGGCTTGTTGATTTTTTGTCTGAAGTATCAATAACAAACCCACAATTACTCCAGTTCACTCCAAGCATAGGAAATTGGAACACTTTCTTCTGTGC
>JANTPZ010034479.1:0-26300 GCA_025593235.1 Vachellia pachyceras
TAAATACTGTTCATAAATGGTTACAGAGAAACGAGTAGTTATTCAATGTACGAAGAGTTACAATTAATATCTGTATTAATTGTACTATTAATTGTTATGACTCTTGGATGTCATTCTCAGAGCCTATAAATAGGGCCTTGTACTTGTTGAATGAAATAGAGAAATCTGAATGCCATTGCTCTCCTATCTTCTCTTCTCTTCTCTTATCCTTTATCCCGATAGCTCTTACTTTCATAACAACTAACACTATTTTAATATTGTTTCCTTCCATCTATTTACACTAATAATCAACAATCAAAATATTTTCCTTCATTTGATAATTTACATAAATGTTGATTACTAAATTGATTACGCAATCATATTTGTATGTTATTGAATCTGCGAAAATAATGTCCAATAAGGTCATTAATGACTTATCATTACAAATTTGAATTTGAAAAGTGATGGTTGACTTTGATATCAATGCCCCATGCATGCGTTGAAATAAAATCATTTATCATTAATGATTATTGATTTAGGCTAACATTCTTTTGATTTGGATTTAAAAAAAAACGTAAGTGGGGTTAAAATCTTATATATTCTCTTTATTAAAATTTGGGAGAATCCTAATTAAATCTAATGTCAAAATCCAAATTGAGACCTGCACTTTGAACAAATTTCTAAACAGGCTAAGAAGCCTGATTAAAGATTTTTGGACATTGTTAAAAGACCAAGTGCACCTTTGTAGTTAAAAAGGAAAATCAACTAGCTAGATTTAATTGAATCTTTGCTAAATCTATAGATGATATCAATATTTTAATACTTGATTTAGACAACAAATTAAACCATTCATTGTGATCTGCAAAGAAATATTCCATAACATTATGTGAATCTCATTAGTAACTAAATGTTCATTTACATGATTAAATTTGTGCCTTACATATTTTTCATCGATTAAGTAATTAACCATAGATTAGAAATTCCATTTAAAGATATATAAATAAATACATTACTGTAATACCCAATAATTTTTACTATTTATTATATTTAAGTGACATGATCCTCGTGCAACATATGGAAGATATGTTTAGTTATTTACAAAAATTGTAGAAAACTTCAATTCAATATGAATGAAAATGGGAGACATTTTCAGAAAATTTTCATGTGCTCTTCCATGAAATTTTGGGTACTTCTCATTAATTACAGTAAAAAGAGCCTCCTGCGTCTTCGAAGTCTCTTGAATTAAATGCCAATCCAGAAAAACAAGGGTTTTATGTTTCCCTTTTGTTATTATCTAATCTACTCTAGTTTAACTCATTATACCCGAAGGATCCTCCTAAAACTTTTTCTTGACTATTTTAAAACCACCAGTATAATTAAAGTTCCCAAAATGACAATTTGAGCAAGTTAATTCCACCTAGTACAGCGTTATTGTGTTCCACCAATAATTAAATCTTTAAATATATTCTTAATCAAAAGAATTTGTTCAATAACTCTTCTTTGTATATATTCATTATGAAGCTTATATTTTCTTGCATAATCATGTCCATTATAAATGAATGAAAAAGCCCACCAGGATGGGTGCAGAGCTAGACGCGCGAGCGTGCGTTTAATTTTTTTAAAAGATTTATGAACCGCTTAAACATTAGATTACACAATCATATATTTGACCTATCAGTGGCAATTAATTGGAATAATAATCTTGCCTTATATGGAGGAGGGTCTTCCCATTTCAGTACCATAATGATCCTATATTTATTTGTTCTAAAGTATTGTTCGATAAGGCGTAACTTTTTCAAAATATTATCTCTACACAAATATTTGAAATCTAAAGTAACGATTTTATATGCTCTTAAATGGGAGTAGAGCGGAATGATCTTTCATTTTAAACAAAGTTGATAGGTTAATTACCCTTCTTCTATATTGTAACTAGATGGTTAGATGCGACCTATTAGACAGAAGGCTGCTGCAATTTTTTTTTCTTTTTACATTTTTGCTAGAAAGACTACTACAATTTCAAGAACCATGGAAAACATAATTGTACATGTTTACTTCAGTCTGTCAATCTTATTGTTATTTATGTATTAAAAATGAATATTTTCTTAAAAATGTTTAAAATTAAAATATATAAAACTTATTAAAGATATTATAATTTCTAGATAATATATCAAAGTTTATTTCGAAGATGTTTTCTTATAATCCAATAACTTTATTTTCATTATTTTTTATAAATACTTATATGTTTATTAAAATTTTTATAATATATTATATATTGAAAAATTAAAAAAATTAAAAAATTAAATGCATGGGTTGGTCAGCTACCCAACCTACCAAGGTGCGGGTTGCAGAGGCCCACACCCTCTGTGATAAGTGATATGATGTTGATTGCTGAGGCAAAATTTATATCATTCAAATATAGTGTTAATACTTCAAGTTCAAAATTTTCAACAAATAGTTTTTAAAAAAACAATTTTTGAAAAACTAACATTCATAATCAATTAAAAAAACACTTTTACATGAGTTGAGACAAAACGTATTTCATATACTTACTTTAAATTACGTAAAATCACACACAATAAACTAATATAAACATTCACATAGAATAAAATAATTGTTAAATAAATTTGAAAGTAAAAAAGTTAACTATTAACCATAAATATTATATTTGAAAGGTCTAGATTTCGATCCTAATTGCCCTTAATGAGCATCGGAACCAATCCCCCTTTCTACAGGCCTCTAAACTGTACGATTCTCCCTTCTCATTGGACATTGGTGACTCCAAGTACATTTTTTATATATGTCTAAGCCACCTCTTAAATAATATTTTACCATCTTTTCTTCAGTATAGATAACACTACAAAACTCTTCTTTGTATATATTCATCATGAAGCTTTTATTTTCTTGTATAATCCATATCTACTCCAATTTTATTTTATGTGCATATTGTCCATTATATATACGAAAAGCCCACCAAGTTGGGTACAAAGCCAGAAGTGCGCGCGTATGCATTTATTTTATTTAAAACATTTATGAACCGCTTGAACATTAGATTACACAATCGTATATTTGACCTATCAGTGGCAATTAATTGGAATAACAATCTTGCCTTATATGGAGGAGGGTCTTCCCATTTCAGTACCATAATGATCCTATATTTATTTGTTCTAACGTAATGTAAACAATACGAAATTTCGATAAGGTGTAACTTTTTCAAAATATTATATCTACACGAAGATTTGAAATCTGAAGTAACGATTTTATATGCTTTTAAATAAGAGTACAGCAGAATGATCTTTCATTTTAAACTAAGTTGATAGGTTAATTACCCTTCTTCTATGTTCTAACTAGATGGTTAGATGCGACCTATTAGACAGAAGACTGCTACAGTTTCTTTTTTTTTGGGCCAAAAAAAGACTGCTACAGTTTCAATCCAACTAGTTATCACAATTTCACAAGCCGTGTGACCTTGAACTGAGATGGAATCCGTAGGTGTGAATTGACCATAAGTGGCTTCTTGAAATAGCTTATAACTTCCTCTCATTTACAAAGAAAATTCTTTAATCTGGTGACTTTTCAGAAAATAAGACCATCAATATAATCCTATATTTCTGGGTTAAACCCAAAACTAGTAATTATAATAAAAAATCACAAATTACAGAAGACTTCAACATATTAGCAGTCCCCATAATGTCAGTTCTGTAGAACCTTCAATTTATATGAAGTCACAACAATGTCAGTGAAACTCGATGGTATTTTAAGCGAATTGATCAAGTTCTCTCGTTCAAATTACGAATTGGCAGTAAATTTAATGAATATAGTCAAGTAAAAAAGAAACCCGAATGCATTATCTGGAAAATTGCTCCTTTATGTTTCCTTTAATGAATATAGTCAATAAATTGCGCCCAAAACAAATACGACAAGCAATATTAACGTACTCTAAAAAATTGTAGAAAATGTCAAGACGATATTTAAAAGAAAATGGTAGACACTTTCAGAAAGTTTCATCTATTCTTCCATGGAAATGTTAATGTTCTTTTCACCACTGTAGAAGCCTATGGTTCTATATGTATAAATAAGTCTCAAACTGGAGGCAAAAACACGAGAAGATTGAGAGGCAATATTGAATAAAACAAGAATCAAAATATATTGGAGTTGTTGGTGGTTTTTTATCAGGATGGAAAAGAATCCTATTGGAAATAATATTGGGTCTGGTAGGCAGCATAGTTCTTCTCAGAGTAATACTTCGAATGGTTCAAATTCAAAGGGAACCAATCCTGTTGGAAAAGCTATTGGTGGTGCTCGAACTAAACCCAAAAAGCAAGGGAATAATTGAAATGATTATCACCGGTAATTCATAGTCTTTCGTTTCGTTTTCATTTTTGCAGTTAGCTAGGATTACATACACACACATTCTCTCCAGACTCTATTATAAGTCACTTTCTAAAATGTACTTTTTGTTATTTTTTATAAGATAATTTTATAGTTTCACTGCTCATATTTAATAAGGGTGGTGATAGAGAGTAGAAATTAATACAATGATGTAGTTTAGTATTGTAAATAAATTTAACATATAAAATCACTTAAATTATATGAAATATTTAATCCTTTTGACTAATATTATTATTAGGTGAAAATTAGTTCGATGTGTTTTATAATATGGATAAGAATGAATCTGTTCTTTTTAGTTTCTTTTGCCTGGATCTTGTTAGATAATAATATTATATCTCAGTGTGTATTAATTCTTCATCATAATTTTACATGCAGGTTCAGTCAGGTGGGACCCAAATGTGATGCTAGCAACCAATGGAAGGGAAGCTTAGCGGAATTTTTTTTGTTTTAAACTAATATGTTTTTTATTATATGTTGACGTTTCTTTAAATAAGGGGGCTTATTGCAGCTTCATTAAGAAAATGCTTGTAATAATCCATCGTCTCAGAGTTTGTTGTTAGCAGTTGTGTTCTATGTTGGAAATTATGCCCTAGGGGCAAATCATTATGTCTCAAAAATTATTTATTTTAATGTATTTTTTCATTTAATTATCATAACTTTTACATGTTTGTTGTGATAATTGCATCCATGGGCAAATTATGAATATTATATTATCCTAAATGTCCCTGGACGGTTATTTGTATGGGAACAAAGATAAAGTAATAAATGTCCCTGGACGGTTATCTGTATGGGAACAAAGATAAAGTAAGACCAGTATGACTTTGATAAGATATGAAGATACGAGTCAAAGTCATAGACACTTGTAAAAGTACAAGCTAAGGTGCTGGACTGACCCACTATGAGAAAGCTGCATGGATTAAGTCATTATCTTATCTCATATGTATTCAAGTCACAATGACCTTTGACCTAAGATCATCATGGATTCTTGCAAGAAATCATAAGCTTTGACCTAGTCAAAAGTCACCTTTGACCGGGTGTTGATAAAGGATATAATCGGGCTTAAGGGTTTTCATATGGAGGGAATGTGAGTGATCAAGATGGAATTTGTCCCTCTTATTAGTTGAGAGATATTACTGGGGCCCTCGATGAGTGAGTCTGAGAAATGTGTGGCCATACTGTAACGAAAAAGGAGTTTTTGTTTCTTTGATCAGACTATTCAGGGATTGAGAAAGTAATGGTCGGGAATAGGAGGATGACGTCATCCATGCCTCATCCTTGACCAAGATATCGCGTGATAAAAGGGACGTGATGTGGTTGCATAAAAGGTTGCATCGTGTTAACGATCCTAGTATGATTTGGGTAGTTGTAATATCTTACTAGAGACTACTTTTGGACTTGTGGGCTTATGTTGAGATTCACCCATTGCCAACTTCATATGAGCCTACAGGGTCGCACGTAAGAACAACCTAACATGAGCTTTATTTCTAGGGTTTATTTAAATTATATATATGTATATATATATATGTTAAAATTCAAAATTACACAATATTATGTAAATAATATTTGTGTGTATTAGTTTAAGGGAGATTTACTGTTGAATCCCAAATAAGGGATTTATTTATCAAATGGTCCCAAATTTTAAAATATTTAAAAAATAGTTCCATTGACAACACAAGGTGTTGTCAATACAGCACATGGTGTTGTCAGGGGTTGTCAAGTGACAACACCATGCACTGCATTGACAACACCTCGTGTTGTCAATGGGACGTTGTCAATGGGACCATTTTTAAATATTTTAAAATTTGGGACCATTTGCTAAATATCTTCACTATGTGGGACCACACAGTAAATCTCCCTTAGTTTAATATTTAATTTATTTGATAAATTAAATAACTAACATTAATTTAATTTATAAAGATAAATTAAATTTGTTGGCTCATTACTTGGATTAATTAAATGGATATGATTTGATCAGTTCAATTCAATCCAAATCGAAATTTCAAGATTTGAATTTCATATTTAAAATTTCAAGATTAATAAAGATTAATCTTGAATATCTTTTAAATTTCAAATTTTGAATTTCAAGATTAATATAGATTGATCTTGAATATCTTCTTGAAATTCAAATTTCAAGATTGATAAAGATTAATCTTGAATATCCATTTGAAATTGGCACTGTTGGAGACTGTTCGCGTGGATACCATTAGAGGGAGCGATCAAAGAAATGCCGGCTCCTCATTATTAGAATCAAGAAAGCGGAAGGTCATGGAATTTGAAGAGATCCAATCGCAAAGGAATAGATGAACTCGAAACGTAAAAGGTATGGCTTCATCTCCTCGATCTAAATGCCTTTAATAGATCTGTATTTGGGATTATAAAATTTTAAATTCCGCTGTGTGTACGTTCTAATCCCAACAGTTGTATTAGAGCCGGGTCAATTGTGCATTTAGATTGAGTTCGTATGGTTGGCATAATATATGATGCATGTTGATTAATGTGTTCTTAAATTTATATGTGTGTTTTGACTAAGAACATGATTTATATGATATATGGGTTCTTGCATTCTTGAAAAGTATGAATTTGGGATATACTTGTGATGTATGATGATCATTTTTCCCTTAAAAAGCATGATATATAATATGAATTCTTGAAAAGTATGAATTTGGGATATACATGTGATGTATTATGTGCTTTTTTCCCTTGAAAAGCATGATATATAATATGTGTTCTTATTTGTTCTACATATGATGTATGTCAAATTCATGAGAGATATATGAGTTATCATCTCCCATGTTACCTTTGATATTAAGATGAGTTCTTGATATATTAGTTGTTATCTCTTTAGTTATTATTTTTTATATTAAAATGAGTTCTTGATATATGAAGTATATGCATAGGTGATGCCTTCAATTATTATATGGGAAATCATCTCCCATAGTATATGAGTTATGATCTCTCATATTATTACTCTTCATAATATATGGGATATCATCTTAATTCCATATGACTCTTTAGGAAATTATTAAATGATATCAGAGTCTAATTTTGTTTGAAATTACAAATGGTATCAAAAGGGATTACAAACGGTATCAGAAGGGATTGCGAATTACATAATTAAACGTGAATATATTATGTGTTTAAATTTGTTTAGAGGATTATATTTTGATCACGGGAAATTATCCCTCATAGTGTATGAGTTCCCATATTGTCCCTTTTCATAATATGAGATCTCATTCTTAAATCATTTATTAGTTAATTTTATAGGGGTCATCTCATCAGCTTGAGATGATTAAAATTTACAAAAGGGTTGTAAATTTTCTCACTTTAATCACTTCTTATTATAGAGGTTATCTCATGGGTTTGAGATTATATAAGTTAGGTGAACCATATTATATCATATTTTATGCTTCTTATGATTAAATCATACGATGCATATTATTATATATATATTTGTATGAGATACAAAATATGTTATATACACATAAACCATTTAATTTTAAAAAAATACTCATAATTCAATCTTAAGTCATAATGCCGTCAATTAATGAATAATTGTCAAAACCTCGATCGCCCAGTTGTAGATTCCACCAAAGTGGAGGCATTTGAGTTATCTTGGGAAGCCAATCGTGAGTAATGGTGCTACTCACACAATTCATTATTATCTTGACTTAATTGAGATTATCAAAACGGTTTTAGATCTCAAGGCATTAGATGGGATTAAACATATTGGGTCATATGATGACCGAATCCCATAAAATCTAAGAGTTACAAATGATGTAATTGGTACAGGGTTACCTACCTAAATAACTTGAAGTTAAGGTCTTGTCAAAGCGGAGTTAAATTTAAGTGGGGTTTTAACCCACTAATTATATTGAGGTTATTAATTCAGTGGGAGATTAATAATCTACTTTGCGTATTTTGAAATTTTAGAATCATGTCGACTAGTAATACTACTACACTATCACTGCGATCGATCCTTGAGAAGGACAAACTTAACGGGATGAACTTTCTTGACTGGTTCAGGAATATAAGAATTGTTCTCAAGCACGAAAGAAAGGATTATGTCCTCGATCGATGTATTCCTGATGAGCCTACAGCCAATGCTCCCAGAGCTCAAAGAGATACTTATACGAAGCATAAGAATAACTCTGTGGGACATAGGAAGCCTGATGCTTGCCATCATGGTTCCAGAGATCCAAAGAGATCTAGAACACATTGAGGCTTATAAGATGATTGTTCATCTTAAGGAAGTGTTCTAGTAACAGTCAAGGTAAGAGAGGTATGAAGGTGCATCAGTTAGCATTCATGTGTTGGAAAAGAAAAGGAAAGGCAAGGGCAAAGGAAAGGGTAGTGGCTAAGTTGGTAAGACCAAAGTGATGAATATACCTGAAATTAAGTCCACTCCTAAGAAGGCAAAGCCTCCAAAAGGAGTGTGCTTCTTCTATAATGAACCTGGTCATTGGAAGAAGAATTGCAAACTCTACCTAGAATATTTGGAAGAGATAAGGAAGGTTATATTTCTATTGCTGTGAATGGTAAATGTTCTATTTATCATAATGACATTTTATGCTGATGGTGATTTGCATCTTGATCATTACCTTTTAAATACAGAACATCCCGCAAGTTGAAATATCTATAACATAACTGTCAAAATAATTAAATCAAATGAGTTAAATCCAACCCACCTATAGCATTGTCATCTAGGCCATATAAATGAGAAACACATTTATAAACTCGATCAAGATGGATTGTTAACTCGTTTGACTTTCAATCAATCGACACGTGTGAATCGTGTTTTTGTTGGGAAAGATGACTAAGGCACCTTTTACTGGGCATAGTGAAAGGGTACTGATTTATTGGGCCTCATACATATAGATGTATGTGGACCACTAAATATCATACTAGAGGAGGTTACATGTACTTCATTACTTTTGTAGATAATTTCAGTAGATATAGTTACGTTTATCTAATGAAACATAAGTCTGAATCTTTTGAAATGTTCAAAATATTCCAAAATGAAGTGGAAAACCAACTTGGCAAGACAATTAAGGCCCTTTGATCTTATCGAGGAGGCAAATATTTGAGCAAAGAGATTGTTGACCATCTTAGGAGTTGTGCATAATCTCACAACTCACTCCTCCAAGAACCCCACAATGGAATGAAGTTTCTGAAAAGAAGAATCAAACTCTTATTAAATATGGTTCAGTCTATGATGTGTCCAATAGATCTTCCACCTTCCTTTTAGGTCCATGCACTGGAAACAGCTGCATTCACACTAAATTGTGTTCCATTTAAGGCAATTGAAAAGACACCATATGAGATATGGACTGGGAAGAAACCAAGCTTGTCTTTTCTCAAGATTTGGGGATGTGAGGTCTATGTTAAATAGCAAGCCTCCGATAAGTTATCAAATAGATCCTCCAAATACCTTTTTGTGGGGTAACCCAAGGAAACAAAGGGATACTATGTCTATAATCCCACCGAACACAAAGTATTTATTATTTGAAACGGTGTCTTTCTAGAAAGATAGTTCATCTCTAAAAGAACTAGTGGGAGCAAATTGCAACTCGAAGAAGTTTGAAAATCTCAAGACACCACTGAACCACATATAGGAGACAAAAAAGACTCACAAGATGTTGTTGAGCCTCCTTAAGTAACACAAGGCCTACAGAGGTTTGATAGATCATGACAACTACCTTAGAGATATAGATTTCTGGTTACTAGGAGTCATGATGTATTACTCATTAAACACAATGATCCAACCACCTATTAAGAGGTCGTAGTGGGATCAAACTCTGACAAGTAGCTGAATGCCATGAAGTCTAAAATGTAATCCATGTATGACAATCAGGTATGGACCTTGATTAACCCACTTGAAGGTGTAAAAACTATTGGGCGCAAATGGGTTTTTAAAGAGAAAATTGACATGGATGGCAAAGTGCATGTCTTCAAGGCAAGACTGGTTGCAAAAGGATTCACACAAACCCATGGTGTTGACTATGATGAAACCTTTTCTCAGTAATGATAGCCAAGTCAATCAGAATCTTTCTTGCCATTGAAGCATATTATGAATATGAAATATGATATATGGACATCAAAACAGCTTTCCTTAATGGAAAGCTCCTTGAGAATGTGTACATGACACAGCCTGAAGGTTTTGTGCGACCAAAGGACTCTAGTAAGATATGCAAGCTTCAATGATCCATTTATGGATCATTAAAGCAGACATCACGGAGTTGGAATCATCTTTTTGATGAAGTAGTCAAAGAGTTTGGCTTCATTCAAAACATGGATGAACCTTGTGTTTACAAGAAGGTCAGTAGGAGCACAGTTGTATTCTTGGTTCTTTATGTTGATGACATCCTACTCATTGGGAATGACATTCCTACCTTGCAGGGTATCAAGTCTTGGTTAGGAAAGTCTTTTAGTGAAAGACTTGGGTGAAGCCATGATCTAACTATATTCTTACACACTTTTTCATAGATAATATAGGAATTTTGGGACATTTTTTAGACTAAAATTATATGAATAAGCACTAATTTGGAATAAGGACATTTGCATTGAATTAAACCCAATTAGGGGTAAAATGGTTTTAAATTGATAATTTATTCATGCAATCATTTCCTTGAGCTTTTGATATTATTTGCTGCTTAATTCTTGCATTGTAGGACAACCAACTCAGACACACACCTCCTGGGCCATCAAAATCTCTATAGGCCCACACAAGTCTCCAGCTGACAAACAAAACAAAATGCAGAGAAGGAAAAGGAAACGTGCTGTTGAATTGAGAAGGGGACACCGAGCCCTCAATTCATTTGTTATCCTGTACCAGCCGCCAACCCTAAAATTTGAATTCCCTGATTCCCATACTCTCACAGCCGCCACAGGGGGAGAAAGGAGGAGACCACCCAGGCCACCTCTGTCCAGTACCTCAACACCACGTACAAGCCGCCACTCCCATTCCCTCAACCACTCGACGCCACATCACGAGGGGATGACAGAAATAGCGACTTGCGAGAGAGCTGGCGGTGAGAGAAAACAAAGGTGAACGCGGCAGGAGTAACCCACTTTGGACACAAGCCGCTGCCTCCATTAATCAGCATCTTCCTCATCATCACCATCATGCTACACACAGGAGTTTAGCTCGGCATCCTCACTTTTGAAAGACACTCCACATCACCTACAGTCAATGCATGACCATACCACAGAAGATGGCAGAGTGAGCGGTTGAGATGATTATTTGTACCTTAAAATGGTTGTTCAGCATTTCATATTTAGAAGACTTATGTTGTGTTATTTCGATCTTAATTATGCATTAAACGATTTTTAACAATATTTCAATAAGTGATAGTTAGCTATGTTCGTAGGAACTATCACTAATTGAGAATATTGGACTTGAGTGTTAACTTACGGCTTTCCTAAAGATTTAATAAATTTTCAACTCCCATAATTATTTTTGAGGAAGGATGGTCACCTCTCTATCACCAAGAGCATTCCTTAATCCTGAAAAATCCAAAAAAGAATTAGCTATATTTTAAATTCATTGGATTTGGTTTTAGTAAAGAAAATCAATTTTATAAAAAGAACCCCTTCCTTCTAACCATGTTTTCAGCACTTAGTTTAACTTAGGGATTTAAAATAAAGGCTCCTTGATAAGAGAACGATCCTAGGGTTGGTGCACTATATTGCATTAATTTTAAGTAATTTTTGATTGGACCTTGAGACGATTAGAGGCCCTTGAATCAAGCAACATACATCATAGGGATTAGGATCTATAAAGATAGATCCAAGAGGCTTATAGGTTAAATCAGTGTACATATATAGACAAAATACTGCTTAGGTTTAGTATGCAGGATTCGAAGAGAGGGTAAATACACATGACTCATAGCATCCTTCTCTCAAAGGATTTGTGTCCAAAAACCACCAGATTAGAGAGATTGCATGAGTAAGATTCCATATGCCTCGGTTGTTGGATCCATTATGTATGCATGTTATATACTCGACCGGATGTCTCATTTGCCTTAAGTATGACTAGTAAATACCAGTAAGATCCCGGTGAGGTCATTGGACTACCGTCAAGAATATCTTTAAGTACTTGAGAAGGACTAAGGATATGTTCTTGGCGTATGGTGGTTTGGATGATGAACTCTGTGTAATTGGTTACACGGTTGTGAATTTTCAAACTGATCAAGATGATTCTAGATCGCAATCAGGGTACATGTTCCTATTTAATGGTGGCGCAATAAGTTGGAAAATCTCTAAGCAAAGTAAAGTAGCTGATTCTGCAACTGAAGCCAAGTATATAGCAGTATCATATACAGCTAAAGAAGCCGTTTGGATCAATAGTTCATTACTGAACTAGGGAAGGACCCTACCATCTCATATCCAATAGATTTGTTTTGTGATAAAGCAAGCATATACTCAGGTTATTTCACCTTATCATAGTAATTAATGATAAAGGTGATATTAAAATATGTAAAGTACTTAGAGAGGACAATGTTGCTGATCCACTTGCCAAACTGCTTGCAAAAGCAAAACATGAGGGTCATGTTAGGACAATGAGAATTATACTAATTAATGATTGTACCTAGTGCAAGTGGGAGGATGTTAGAAATTGTGCCCTAGGGGCCAATCATTATACCTCAGATATTATTTATTTAAATGTATTTTCTCCATTTAATTATCATAATTTTTGCATGTTTATTATGATAATTGCATCCATCAGAAAATTATGAATATTATATTGTCCTAAATGTCCCTAGTCAGTTATCTGGGAACAAAGATAAAGTAACACCAGTATGACTTTGCTAAGGTATAGAGATACGAGTCAAAGTCATAGGCACTTGTAAGAGTACAACGTGCTGGATCGACCCGCTATGAGAAAGTTGCATGAATTAAGTCATTAGCTTATCTCAGATGTATTCACGTCACAATGCCCTTTGACATGAGATCATCATGGATTCCTGCATAAAAGTCACTAAGCTTTGACCTAGTCAAAAGTCACCTTTGACTGAGTGATGATAAAGGCTATAATCAGGCTTAAGGGTTTTCATGTAGAGGAATGTGAGTGATCAAGATGAAATTTGTCCCTCTTATTAGTTGAGAGATATTACTGGGCCCCTCGATGAGTGAGTTTGAGAAATGTGTGGCCATACTGTAATGAAAAGGAGTTTGCGTTTCTTTGATCAGACTACTCAAGGATCGAGAAAGTAATGGTCGGAAATAAGAGGATGACATCATCCATGCCTCATCCTTGACCAAGATATCGCGTGACAAAAGGGAAGTGATGTGGTTGCATAAAGGTTGGGTCGTGTTAACAATCCCGGTATGATTTGGGTAGTCGTAATGTCTTGCTAGAGACCGCTTGCAACTTGTGAGCTTATGTTAAGATTAGCCCACTGCCAACTTCATATGGGCTTACAGGGTCACACACAAGAACATCCAAGCATGAGCTTTATTTCTAGGGTTTATTCAAATCATATATATATATATGTATATGTATGTTAAAATTCGAAATTGCACAATATCATGTAAATAATATTTGTGTGTTAGTTTAATATTTAATTTATTTGAAAAATTAAATAACTAATATTAATTTAATTTATAAAGATAACTTAAATTCATTGGCTCATTACTTGAATTAATTAAATGGATATGATTTGATCAAATCAATTTAATCCAAATCGAGATTGCAAGACTCAAATTTTATATTTTGAATTTTAAATTTCGAATTTCAAGATTAATAAAGATTAATCTTGAATATATTTTAAATTTCAAATTTTGAAATTCAAGATTAATATAGTTGATCTTGAATATCTTCCTGAAATTCAAATTTCAAGATTAATAAAGATTAATCTTGAATATCCTTTTGAAAATTTGAACATTAAGATTAATAAAGATTAATCTTGAATATCCTTTTGAAATTCGAATTTCAAGATTAATAGAGATTGATCTTGGATATCTTTTCAAGTCTGAATTCGAATTTTAAAGATTAATTAATCGAAGATTCTCGAAGCTGTTTTTGAGTTTTATAAATATGGGAGCTTGTGAATAAAAGACATATCCCATTCTGAATTCAAATTTGTTCTTGAGCCAAAAACCCTAGAGAGAGTGAGTAAACTGAAAAGGCGCTAACATGCTGCCATTTTTGGAGATTACTCGCGTGGAGATTACTCATGATCATAATCAAGAACGCAGAAGGTCATGGAATCTGAAAAGATCCAATCGCAAAGGAATGGACGAACTCGAAACGCAAAAGGTATGGCTTTATCTCCTTGATCTAAACGCCTTTGATAGATCCGTATTTGGCATTAGAAAATTTTAAATTTCGCTGCGTGTACGTTCTAATCCCAACATACTAGTTGAATCTTTAGCATTTGTATTGGCAATAAAATGGAATGATATGTAACAGGTCTTGTGGATATATAAAATATTTATATGAGCTTTGATTTATTTATTTAATTCTTTTGGCGTTTTGTCCATGTATAATATAATGGAGATATACACATACCATCTTCAGCTTCTAACTTTTCAGTAATTATTTCCTTGTCTCGAAGGCGATGGAATTTAATTACCGCACGTTAATTTCAATGGAAAAGGGTTATAGGTATTTCAACACGTGATCTTACATTTAAATTTGTG
Source organism: Vachellia pachyceras (assembly GCA_025593235.1). Taxonomy (NCBI): domain Eukaryota; kingdom Viridiplantae; phylum Streptophyta; class Magnoliopsida; order Fabales; family Fabaceae; genus Vachellia; species Vachellia pachyceras. Next base: position 15,010 of record JANTPZ010034479.1, read on the forward strand.
TAAATTAAAATTTTTTTAAAAAACACCAATTACTGGAACTAATAATACTGGTTCAAGATAACTACATGAAAAAAAGCAATGAAATTCATTAAAAGATACTTCCGATTGTTAATGTAAGAATTAGTGAACTTCTTTAAAAGATTAAAGAAGTTAAATATATTACTTTAAAGAGTTTATATTTACTATTTTTTCTCAACTAATTTATTTGATTTATAAATTGATATCCAAATCAATTATACACATAAATAAATAATTTTAAATATTTATTTGGCTCTCTTAATTTTTTAAAAAACAAGTCAATTGATTTTTATATCAATAATTAAAGGTAGTATATAATACTTTTTGGCTTATGTGTATTAATTCTTCAGAGATGCATTTTTGTGTTATCAATTAATTACCGTATTTTCCCATTATCAAGAAGAAAAAAAGAGAATTAATTGAGAATAATATTACATTTTATTGCTAATATAAGAGATAGTTCACTTTTAAAAAGATGAATGAAACTAAGTAAATTATTTAATCATAACATATATTTTGAAGTATTTATATGTATTATCATATTACTTATTAGTTTATAAGTGATATAAATTAGTTTGAAGAAAAATGATGAATAAATCAATATAATATGTAGTATAATAAATAAAAAATCAAACATATTTTATATTAATGGTCTGTAGTGTATAAATGGAATTTCAAACAAATAACTTCAATATTTATTGACAACGTGGTTTCTTTTACCTCCACCATTCAACATGCATGACTTCTTGGAAAAGCCTTCTTATTTTAGGTGAAACTCTTCGGCAATTTTTCAAGTCTACAATCCCATATTTGTAGGTTGAACACAAACTATAATCTAAAAATATGAATATGAAATGAAAAGGAGGGAAAATTCTTTCAAGTAAAATTCCCCTTTCAAATCTCTCATACCAAACATGCCCGTATAGTCCGCAACCCATGGATTGACCCGTGTTATCTACAATGACCAAAAGGTTAAGTGGGAAAATGAAAGTAAAGTGAAAAGGTTAGCAATTTGAGTAAGTTAATTCCACCTAGTAAAGCGTTAGTGTTCCATCAATAATTACATCTTTAAATATATATGACAAAAACTCATACATTGCTATTTTTACACCTTAACTCAAGGGGAAAAGTTAAAAAAAAAAAAACTTACTTTGATTGCCGTTAATCATTTCAAGAACCATAACCAAGACTGTCTCCTATAACCTTAGCTGTTTCCTTTGAAGTCGAATTCTTTGAAGAACTCTCAGAATTATATGTTGAGGGATAACCAAGACTGTCTCCAACAATAACCTTAGTTCCCTGCTTCGAAGTTGAAGAACTCTGTGGACTATAATACGTAGAGCCATAACCAAGACCGTCTCCAGTAGTATTCTTCTTCTGACCCGAAGTCATCTTGCTAAAAATTAAAGCACCACGTGACCACCAACAACAAGAACACCATTATATTTTTGGACTTAATTATAATCTTCTTGTGTTACTTTTGCCTTCAACTTATGACAGTTCTATTTATAGGCAAAGCCCGAAGCATTGGCTTTCCTCTTCTTCAATGAAAAATGCAGCAGTATTTCATGGAAGAGAGAATGAAAATTTTCTGAAGATGATTCTTATGACAATTTTTGTTGAAGTTCTCTACCATTTTCGTAAATTATTAAGGTTGCTTCTCGTATTTGTTTTGCTCGTGCGCACCGGGTGTGCGTTTGTTTTAGGTTCAATTTAATTGAGTGGACTCCATTCATCAAAGGAACATATCCTAGTAATTCCAATTAAGATTACATGAAAATTTCAGAAAATGCATGAGGTTTCTCTTCTTGTACTTGAGTTCTGTGAGCTTCCTGATGAAATTGGTTTCACATTTCTATGCAACTTTAAGCCCATTGCCTTACCTCATTGTATTGATATAACAGAATTACACTCAATTGCGAAATTGAAAATTAGTGAAAAGGGCATGTACCTGAAAAATGATTTTCTCCGTATGATGTAACAATAGTTTTGAGAGAGAACAATAAATGTTGGAGGTACCTCATATATTTCATTGTTTATATTTTTTATCCAAACATTTTCATTGTTTGTTCATATTGACGCGTTTTTATTTTCAATATTTGTAGCAATTTATAAAAATAATAATTTTCAATAATAAAAATGATAGAAATCCTGTAGAGTTAGATTTTATGATTTTTATTTTATAAAATGTTTTAAGGAGTTTTGAAATTAAAAATTATATATCTATGTTAAAGTATATATTTAGTTTTTTAAGTTTACACCAAGTTCTAGTTTGATTCCTTAAATTTAAAGGTATACTTTTAGTATTTTATCGTTAACGCCATTAGTTTTACATAACGAAAAATGTTAATTCAATCACCATTTTACAATTAAATGGTGTTAAAATATAATTAAATATTGATTATTTAATATATCCTTTTTTATATTTACCATTATTTATCTGCAATGAGATTGAACCAAACCGACCCTAAGCTTCTCACTGTTGGATCCAACCCATTAGATCTGAAGCATCGTAATTTGATTTTGGATTGTTTATATCTAATTTATTAAAAGTAGCAATTTTTTATAAAAAAAATCATTATTTAAAAATATGATAGTTAAGAGATTAATTTATTTTATATTTTATACCCAATAAAATAACTTTTTTCATAAAATAAAAAAAATAGATATGGACCATCAAAATCAGATCTGGATGGTTCGGATATGGAATTTATCACTTTTTGATGAACATCCTAACCAATTCCCTCAATAACTGCGTGGTTACACTGTAAAGTTTTTTATGCAAAGGGAATAAAAAGGGGAAGTGAAAGGGAAAGGGAATCAGGTTATTAAAACCAATTCCTTGTGAAAACAATGTTCTATTTATTACTCCCTTCTATCTATAATGTAATCTCTAATGAGGGAGTTGATCTTAATACTAAATATAAGATATATTTTTCATATTTATCAATTTTTTTCAAATTACTTCTATTGATCCTTCATTGACAGTAATTAAGAAAGACATATTAAGGAATCTAAATAAATTATTTCACCATATTATATATTATATGATCTCTCTAAAATGCTAATTTAGATCATAATATTGTATATCAGTTTATAAGAGTTTAGAGAAAACTAATAAATGTATATAATTTAACGTAATTAATTGAACTTCCTTAATCCCCACAAATTAGTTAAATGGGTTATATATTAAAAACTGGAGGCGGTGACTAGTATATGTCAACAAACAACATATTGAATGTATCAATCAGAAAGGTTGATCAAGCAGTATAGAGTTCTGTAAAAATATTTACGAAAAACGTAAGATAACGTTCCATGAAATTATTAAACGTCATCTTTTAGTTAACAATCTTTGGATGCGATCCATCTAATAAGCCATATCTAATGGCGAAAGGCTTTGTTAAATTAAATCATTATATTATGTTATTATATGATTTTATGTTGACATTATCATTATTTAAATGGTATTTGTTTTAGTGATTAAAGATGCTAAAGAATTTGTACCTCAAGCTGACTGTTTGGATTAGTAGTGGAAACTACTTTTCAAATTTATTTGCAGCGTACAAGGTCAATATGTAAAAGAAGCTTTGTGTTGATTTGTGCAAACGTAATTCTTCAACGATAGGGGAAATAATAAAATATTATTTTATTTTATTTACTAGGCCCATGTATATATGGCACAAACAAACCATATCCTTATGCATATAATGGAAAAGATTCTCAAAATTCCTATCTAACTAGCTGAAAAAAAGTTGTAGAGATTATTATTTATATTATTATTATTATTATTATTATTATTGTGCCCGTTTGGGAACGCGGTAGAGAAATAATTTTCCGTAAGTCGAGGTAAATATATGAAGGAGATTATCTTATAGTCTCCCTTCTACATGAACCTGCATTTAACAATAACGACTAAGAAAAGAAAAGCTATATAAACCCTTGTAAAAAGAAAAAAAGGGATTGTTTGCCAAAATACCCATGAATTTTATCAAAATTGTATCACATCTGATACAGAAAGATTAGGATTACAATATTAGGAGATGTGTTTTCGTAGATTCCTTTTTTTTTAATAAAAGTATCAAATATATAAAATGAAAAAAATTATGCAGGTGAAGCTGATACAGAAAGATTGGAAAAAAAAAGATGTTAATTTATAAAGGAACAGGGAATGTAGAATAAACTTTAGCATCACATCTGTTTTATAATAAACAATAAAAAACTTCGATAAAATTCAAAAGAAAGTTTGATGCATCTTCAGTAAACTTTCATTTGCTCTTCCGAGAAATGTTGGCGAATTTTTTCATTTATTGTGAAGGATCATTGCTTGTTTATTTGGATTCGATCGGAAGGCTTGAAATTTTAGGTGAAATTCATGGTGGATGAGAATAATTTCACATTTAAAATATATACTGTAATGTAATAATATTATTTAGATAAGCGGGCTTTATCACTCCCTCGAGGATATGCTATTAATATAATAAATTAAATAAAAGTAATAGTAGGACATAATATTATTTGAGAGAACATAGCTACTTAGCCAGTTGAAAATAGTCCATGGCGCAAAAGAAAATATTAAAAAAAAACAATTAACTGATTTGAAAGGAAAAAGGAAATTATATTTTCAACAATTTTTTTGTTGCAAAGTAATGTCTATAATACCGAATTACAAGCCGTGATTAGTCAGAAAAAATATAAGAATGGAGACATTATTAAATTAATAAATAATTTAATGAATCGCGTAAATATTGGCCAAGTTCATTCACACTTACACGGTTAGGCTACACGCCTTCTCGGCGCATCTTCTGTGCATCACAGTGATGTAGAATTCATTTTTGGACCCACAAATAAAATAAGCTGACTAAAAATTAATATATATTAATCATGATGAAAAGGGTTTTGACAATTTAAATATAAAATATCGAGTTCGAATTTATGTGATTTGAGAAGAGATCTTTATAAAAGCTACCTTCAATTAGACATGACACACTTCAAATATGACCCAGTCATGTAGCGATATTAAAAAAAGAAGAAGAAGAAGAATAAGTTAACTCAAAAGCTTAAATATTAAAATTCACAAGAAATTCGAAAGCATTTTGAAGTCTGATTTCATGAATTTCTGAAAAGAATATGATCTTACATTTTTTTAGTCAAACCCCAATTATAATCTGAATTCATGAAACTTCCCCTCAATGGGTAAATGTTTTCTCCCATTCATAATGAAAATTCTTCAATTTCCTGATTTTGAGGGAAAATTCCTATAATTCAGGGTCAAACCCAAAACTGGTAACTATTATTAAAAAAAATTCAATTCGATTTTTATTTTTTATACACTCAAACTGATCAATAGTCTGCATATGAATTTACAGAACACAAATTTAAAACACACGACACAACCGGTGAAGCAAAACAAATACTTTAAGAAACCATAATTATTTACGAAAATTTTAGAAATCTTGAATAAAAAATTTACAAGAAAAGGGAGACATTTTCGGAAAACTTTAATGTGCTCTTCCATGAAATATTATAATGTACATTTCATTGCTATAAATAGCAAACATGGTTGTGTGCATAAATACATTAACATAAGCTAAAGACAAAAGCACAAGAAGATTGAGAGGTAGGCAATATTACAAAACAGATGCCAAATTATATTTACTTTGTCTTGTATTGGTGGCTGATTGGTGGTTTTTTTAGCAGGATGGATCAGAATCAGATTGGGTATGGAAACAATACTCCTCAGAGTAATTCTTCAAGTGGAAATAATAATAACAATACTAATGTTAATAAAGTCGGAAAGAGTACGCTTGGTCAACCACGTCCACCACCGCCACCACCCAGAAACAACAACTGAATAAAGTTGTAATTAAGGTATATAAGCTCTCTTTCTTTTTATTTCTTAAAGTTTATTATTATACAATTAGTGTTATACATGTGTGTTCTTGATGATACCTAATAAGTATCTCTTTATGCATTAATTCTTCATCCAAATTTACATGCAGGTTGGTTAGAGGTGGGACCTGTAATAATGATCCTACGTACAAGTACAACTTGTTAATTACTATTTGATTAGTAGCAGATTTGATTCTTCTACATGTTAATTATTTGTTTACTTTCCTTAAATAAGAGGGCTCATTATGTAACCTCTCTATGTTTGTGTTTAGGCACTTATTGAATCCTTACCACTTGTGTAGTGATCAATAAAATGAAATTATATGCAGTAACCCTTTCCCCTCACTCTCTTTCTCTCTCACATCAAAGGCAATAAAATTTAAAATGATTAATACTATTGTTAATCACATATTTTAATAAATTTTTAATCTTAGTCTCTATAGTTTTAAATAGTGATTTTCAATTGACTATTTTTTTTATAAGAACTTAGTTTAAGTTTACGATAACTCCTTAAAAATAAAGGGATAAGACGAATTTTGATTTTGATCCATATACTTTTATGGTTAATTTCTTTCTTTGATTTTATTTTCATCTCTAAGTTGATTTATTGTTAATTTCTTTTCCTAATTTACTCAACATATATATTTTTATAAATAATTAACTTAACTTTCTCAATCCATATAAATTAGTTATTTAGTTGTTACATTTCTTGGCGTTCTCATATGCAGTGAAGGTTTTTCGTTAAACTTTTAGAAACATAACAACAATATAAATACTACTATCATTTTCAGAAAATTTCTATATTTACGTAGGCAATAAATTTTAAATGAACTTCCTATTGGATGCACTTAACGAAATAAAATCATGGATGATACTTTACCCAAAAAACAATAAAGGAATTTAGCAATAATTTTATTTAATATATTTTTTAAAAAATAATACTATAATTTATAATTAATGTTAAATTTCTTATAGTCATTATATCAAATTAATATTAGAATATATAATTAATGTTAAGTTTCTTATAGTCATTAGATAGTGATAAAAAAGAGTCAATAACTTAGAAGAAGAAAATTCTAGCTAAAATAGGCTTACATGAACTGCATACGGCAGATGCGTAATGATAATTAATAATTATGATTCATGAAATAGATATTCATGGAATCTTTTGTTTAATAAAATTATCAATTATATAAAATGATAAAGGAAAATTATACAGCTAGAATTGATATAGAAGGAAACAGGGAATGAGGAATCAGCGATAGATCTGTTTCATTATCAACAAATACGAGGGGCAAATAGAAAACTTCAATAAAATTTAAAAGAAAATAAGGATGTATCTTCTGTAAACTTTCATTTTCTGTTCCACGAAATGTTGACGCATTTTTCATTCTTTGTGAAGGATCATTTCTTGTTTATTTTCGGTGAAATGGTGGCTAAGTTTAATTTCTCCTTAATGTCATTGCTTCATTGAGGATACGCTATGAATATAATAAATTAAATTAAATATTCATGGCGGCCAACAGGCGGTGGGACCAAGGGTGGACCTAAATGGTCTCCATGGTGCAGGTGCACCCCTGACTTCCAGAAAATTAGGTATATATTAGTAATATGCGATTTATTTTGTATCCATTCATTTGTTAATTTTGAACCCCCTAAATTTTTGGTCAAATTCTTTTCAAAAGATATTAAGAATAAGTCTTAATTATCTTCTCAAAAAATAGTTTACACCTTCTGAGTCAGGGTCTTAAGTCCACCAGTGGGTGGGGCTCCAACGAGAGTGGCTTTAAGAAAAATGAACACACACACACACACACACAGAGAAACACATATGTCTCAAATTGGTCAATTTCAATCACATAAAAAATAAAAAAAATGGGTATATTAGCTTCTGTATAAATTAGTAGTCATAATATATATACATATATTACGTTAGATTTTAGGTTAAGTTTTAGGGCCTCCTTGTTTCGCTTTTCAAAAACAAAAAATAACTTTTTTGGTGTGTTTTTTAACAAGTTATTTTGAAAAAACATAAACTCGTTTTTAAAAACTAAAAAAACGTTTTTTTTTTTTGCATTTCTTAGTTTTTGTTTGAGTTCTGATCCAAGCTTCATTCTCGATTTGAGTATGTTTATTTACAAATGCAATTTTTTTAAAAAATTTATCTAACCAAATTTTTAAAAACTTAATTTTAGAAACAAAAAAAGGAAGCATGCAAACGATAACCTCTCAAAAGTTAATTGGTACAGCTCACTGTTGTTATTATTATTGACCCCTATGAATTCACCACAGAATTCATAACCATTTAGGTCAAAAACATCGATGAATATCAATGTCAATTTTTTTGGGGAGATGAATGAAGCAAATTCTCTAAACTAATTTATCTGCTTTATAAAATTATATATAATTTAATAATACACGTAACTATTTTGAAATATATGTTATACGCAAGTAATTTATTTATTTATTTTAATCTCTAAAAAAGTCAACTTGCTCTTAGATCAACACTAATATTAGCCAATAATAAGACCTTGTAGTCTAGTGGTATGGAAACTTTTAAATAGAAGATTGTGTGTTTGATCTTGTTTGTAATATTAGATTGTTAATGTCTACTTGAAAAAATTGTATTGGGAGTTGGGAGCCTAACATAACTCTCTTTCCTTATTTGGGGTTAATATGCTAATGTTAGTAAATTTTTTAACTTTACCTATATTAAATGGGATTTTAAAGAGAATCACATTTAAATATTAATTACAAGAAAAAATTGACAATATACCTTAGAGCTTGTTTGGCTAGAATTGGTTTTAATGGAAATAGATATAAAACAAGGTTTAAAAGTGTTTTCTATAACATGAAAATGAGACCAAACTTTATTTATTTTGGATTGGAAGAACACAATGCCCCACCTGTTTGGTATAGCGTTAAAAAAAGCATATTCACGTGAGATGAGATCACACTCCTCTCACTTATTTATCTTATAAACGTAAATCATGTTGGAAAAGTAGCTTTCACCGCTAATCGAGAAAAGGTACATAATTCACTCTAATCACCAATGCCACTACAACCCACTCCCCACTCAGCCACCACAGCCCATTCAAGAAGAGGAGGGGTTGTCAGAGAGAGGAAGACACAACTAATTAAAGGCGAATATTTGATGAGAAGATTTTTTGTCATCAAATCTATGTGTACTTAAGGGTGGAAAAAGGCCAGACGATGACGACGACGACGATGATGATGATGATGATGATGATGATGATGATATTATTATTATTAGCGTCGCTTGCGTTGTCCACTTGTGCTTTTGGGTCTAGGTTTTTCACAATCTCCATTTCATCGCATTCCAGCTCCAACTGTTCAGCCACATCACCTCTGCTTCCAATCCTGCCGGCGTCCGGCCATCTTCATCACCGTTGCCTTCCAGCTTCCTGTCTACCTGTCCGTCAGTCGTCACCGTCGCCTTCGAGCTTCGATATTTGTGAGTTGTGGGTTTTTCACAATCTTGTGGGTTTTGTTTCGCAAATATGATTACATGCAAATTATTGTGTTATATCCTATTAGATTATCTCCTTCCATACTAGATATACTTTGTGAGTTGTGGGTTTGTTACTGTGCGCTCTTTTTTCTGCTCTTCTCTGAGTCCATATACTAGTAAGAATACACACACACATATTATACAAGATGCTTTAGTCATGTAGTAATAAGTTATGCTAGAATTCTGTTCTGCTATGCTTCTTCAAGAAGCAATGTTCTGCTAGTCTGTTGCCTTGTATTTTTTATATGCTTGAATTTTTTTCCTTGTATTTTTGATTCTGCTTAGTGGCCTGTTTCTGGTCTGTTCCTGTGTTGCTTGTATTTTTGATATGCTTGCATTGTTCTTGTGTTGCTTGTATTTCTTGATTTTAGAATTTTTAATCTTCTGTTCTGATATGCTTGCAGATTTTGTGAGCTGAGTTTATAGGGACAGAGGTTATGTTTTCTGTTTGCATTTTAAATTAATATGAACTAGATTATGTTTTGATATGTTTTTTTTTTTTGCTTGTATTTTAGATCCTTGCACTATTTGTTTTCTGTTTCTGTTTATGCAATTTGCTACATTTGTTTTCATGTTGTACTAGCGTACTTGGTAAGCTGTTTTGCCCATTTGCATGTGGAAGGAAGAGGGACTTTGTTTTCCAAATGAGTGTACATTCTATTAGGCACCACAAAAGATCTAAATAATCATGGTGACTGTTACTTGACATTGTGACTGTAACTTTACAAACAAGGTGGAATGTTTTTACAAGGCATAGTTTCATTTTCTTGCATACCATTGTGATTGTTACTTTGTTTGAATGTGTTGGCTTAACCAAAAATGAACTATGCACTATTGCCTTTCTAAGATTATTTGTTATTGTTGCATCCCTTGATCAATTCAGTATCGCAGGTTGACTTGCTCAAGAGCAATTTTGGATTCGATGAGGCTTTCAATTACAAAGAAGAAACCAACTTGGAGGCTGCCTTGACAAGGTTATGGTTGAATATTTTCTCAAAATATTAATTAGTGACTTGCTCAAAAGTCATAATGTTATTGATTATCTCGTTTAAGTGAAGGTTTGAGATCCGAATGAGTTTGAGTAGAATTAGTACCGTCCAAATCTTTTTGTCATGAGCATCCATGTGGCTTGAAATTCTGAAATCCAACGTTTCCCTTTTTCTTAAAATTGCCAGTAACGCTGTTTTCCTTTGTCCTATTTACTTTCCCCTACTGTCATGATGTATTACAGAAAATAAAGGGTGAGATTGAATGGAAAATTATGAAGTTATACCCACCTCTCGAGCAGTTTGATTTTGGTTCATTCATTCCATTCAGATTAAATAAGATAGATGCCTCATTGGAGTTTGAATCATGTCAATGAAGATTTCTTTTCAATTAAATAGTCAAGGAAAAGTGCAAATCATTGTCTTATGATGTGTTTTTGTGATAGGTTATTTACATATATCTCATTCCATTTTGTTGCTTATCTGGAATCTAGCCTCCATAATTTCATTTTTTTGCTTATCTAAAATGTGGTTTAACATGGCAAAAATAAAAAATAAAAAGAAATATGGTTTAATAGGCCTGTATATAGGCCATAGGCTAGGCTAGGCTTAAGACAGGCCCAGGCTCAGGCCACATGCAAGGCCAGATACCCCCCAAACAGGCTAGGCCTGTTTGGAATGAGGCCTGGCTGGCCTGTTTCCACCCTATACTGCTTTGAAAATGAAGGGAAAACCATCATTGTCATTGAAGGTCATTGTTGCTGTTGTTGGAGGAGGCCTCTGTTGCCATCACACACAGTGTGTGTTTGGGAATTCATTGAGAAAAATAAGTTTACAGATTCAAAGAAGAATTTATGGAATCCAAA
>JANTPZ010034480.1:0-22031 GCA_025593235.1 Vachellia pachyceras
CTCATTAATGAAGATGCTTCTAATTAATTTTATATTTATGCAGGTTTATTCCTCAACACGTAGGTTTGGGGGTTCTCATCTCAAATTCATTCGATTCCATTGGAATATGCTTCCCAGATTCATCAGTTTTGAATGGAATCTCTTTAAGGTTGTGGGCTGTTATCTTATCTTTATCTATCTATAACTCTGACAACATACTCCAAATCATGCGTTATGCTAAGCATATGATGGCATCAATTGCAGCTGATCTCTTGAGGTCAGTGTATATCTTCTCACTCCTCCTTAATCTGTCATATCTTAACCTTATTTCTCAATTGTGCCCTAGAAATTATATTTCACTTTTGCACAACATGGTATGGATTTGTCTTGTTTACTTTTCCTTACCTCTTTGAATTGTATTCCAGACTTCATATAACTTCATCCTTGAGCATATTGTGATTATATGAACAACCAAAAACCAAGTCTTTATACATATATTCCCAACATATTTTAAGTAGAAGCTAAATCCTTGATCCTTTTTTCATTAATTCTTTTTCTTCGCCCATTTCTTTGAATGAGGTTAGGACCATTCGAAAGTTAAGTATCTAGAGAGTGATGGAGATTTATACAAAATCTCAGTACGTAGCAACGTTACCCATTCAAGTACTCAAGTCATGTAGACACCTGTTTTATATAATAGAAGAGTTCAGCTGAGTTGGGTTATAGGACTCATCAATGTTAGGGAATATCTACAGGTTCAAAGAACACTTGCAAAAAATAATGCAAATTCTATCCCCCACAACTCACAATTATTGCCAGGAAAATTGATATTGTTCTTCAATCAAAAAATTTTATACTTATATGGCCATATGACAATTTGAGCAATCCCAATTAATACGATAATAAATTCAGAACATATTCATGGCAATTATTTAACGTGATGCCATATCAAATCAACACAAGTTAAATAATATGAATTGTAAGAGTTGCTACTTTATTCAAATGGTCCTTTGAGTAAATTGAATTTCCTTTTAGTAAATTGAATCCTTATTTCACATATAACGTGTATAATTATGTCGGGTTTCAAAAAAAAAATTCTTAAACAATTTTAAACTCCTTTATCCCTTCACTTTTTCTATTTTGATATTTTTATATCCAAAAATTAGATTAGCCTTTCATTTCTTCTGTAAAATCAATTTCGCATCATTTTCCATTTATCTCCTCATAAGATAAAAGTCCAGCTCCTACTACCGACTTCAACTTCAAGCTTGAAAGAACCTATGAACCTTGAAATTACAATTCTTCTAATTTCTCCCAAGTCTTTTTGGGCATATTTTACGCTCTCAAATCGTTTTGGGTTTGATAGGGAGAAGTTAATCCTTTTAGGTCCAATATAAATTTTAAACTTAATTTCAATTATTTTTGAAATTTTCCTTGTCAAATAATAAAACTCGAACCTCTAATAATTATTTTCAATAGGTATTTGATTATTTAAGATTCTGTTTATGTGACTTACTTAAGAATCATTACATGATTTGGATCATGAAAATTCTAAACCTAATAACACATTTTAGCCCAAATAAAAGTTTTGACCCTATAATCCTTCTAATATATATTTTTCTTCGGCTATTTTTACACTTGAATACCTCATATAATGCTTAAAAATAATTTAAAATTAATTTTTTAAAGTTCGGCTACTTTTTCCTTTTTCCTATTATCTTGCATGACTTACACTATATTTTCTATCCACATGTTTCTTATGTTTGTATGGTAACGCTTACGGTCTACCTATTGCCCCCATTTTGCAATATTCATTTCGAGAATCATTTGCTTTTACAGGCTTACGCTATGAAAGAATGAAGACAACTAAGGATCTTTGAAATATGAAATTTTCAAAATGATCCTTCTGGAATGTTTTAAATGTTATGATGTTTCTAGAAACCATATTAGAATTAAGTTTTTTTATAGCCACACACCCACACCTCTCTTTAGAACATATATAAGAGTATCAGAGACATTTTGAGAATCACTTTTGGCCATTGCAAACTCTTACTAAATCAAAAACCTCAAAACTCAAAAATTGAGTCTGATACTACTCAATAAGAGTATTAGGGAACACTATAGCTTAGATTTTACTTCTCTTAAACTTGAATTCCTCTGCTTCTTGGTAATTACCAAAGCCTAGGTAACCACACAAGGCACAACCAATTCTACACAAAAGCGCTTTTGCTAGAGTTGGGAAAACGGGACGAGTCCATCAAGTCATCCTGTTGAATTAGTAAGCTCATTTAACTTGAGAGTCAGACTTATGATGTAAAACCTCTAAGAAGAGTTGGGTTTTAAAGGGTCAGCCCTATAGGGCTGAGTTTGAACTGTTACGCTGAAGAGCCTTAGGCTGGCCCTTTAAGCCAAATTCTTTTGAGTGGCCCTATATTACTATTTTATTTGCTTCATTCCATTGGGGTAACTAACCTAGATCATAATTTTCACAGATCCCATCATAATAGAGAACTATTAGTTGACAAAAAAAATCTATAAATGGTTTTATTGCATCGGTGCCCCTATATTACTGTTTTATTTCCTTCATTCTCTTTGCCAACACACTTTAGATTGTCTAGGCAGTCAAAACAGGGGATCAATATGTAATGTATGCTTTTGAAAAATCTCTTTCACTTTCTTTTGATAATGAATTTAAACCCCTGCATTTTGTATGAATATGATTGTATTTTCACATTTTAGATGTGGCTCCGCTATTTTATACTGTGCTTCTATGATTATGATATCTAGTTATTTTTAATTTTGGTATTTTTTATAATGGAAGATGAGACTAAAGAATATAATACATTTTTTACGCTGTTTGTTTAGCCCATATAAATTTTGGAAACAAACTACGTCATTAGTTTTTTTCACCCTCTAATCGATGAGGAAAGTCTTCTCTCACCGACATAAAAAGTCGTTTATGTAGTAGTGTATATTATTTTCCAATTAATACTCATGCAATAAACATGTATAAACTAACTCCTCCTACATTTATCTTAAATTTTGGTGTTGAGCCAATTAATTTAAATCTATATCCGTTTGACATTCCCATAGTTTTGCATGTATAATCGTTTCCAAGATGCCATTGTATCTTCTAAAGCTTCCAAACTCATTCTCTAAAGTTTTTTGTCCACAAAATTCACTATAGAAAAAGGCTACAATCGATGGAATTAATAACGAAATAGAATTCTATTCGACAGAGTTTGTAGACGTAATTTCATTGCAAATCCGTTGCTAATCCTTTAAGGATGGAATTCTTCACCGAATTTTTAGGGACAGAATAAGAAATAGAAACAATCTATTGCTAATTCTAACACCAAATATTTTGCAACAAAAATTAATAACTGGTTTTTTTTAGTGTCTAAGGATAACTAATTATAGTGTCTGTGATGGAATTGATGATTAAAATTCCGTCATTAAATTGATTGTCACAGACTTTTTTATTACTAATTTTAAATTTTATTATTATACATTATAATTCTACAACTGATTGATAAGTAAAGAAATAGTTAATTAGATTTTATTATAATTCGTCAAATCAATTGATTTTATTGTATAATATTTAAATTTTATAATGATTAAGTTTTTGAGTAATTAGATTTTTGCTTAGTAGATAATGGTGCAATAACTTGGGAAAATATCTTGTGTTTAGATAATATAATTTAAAAAATTCGATGGAATTGATATCCATTTCAAAAGATAATTTGATCTTATGATCTTGATAAATTGATTTTTTTTTAAAAAGATATCTTATTTCCCAAATAACCTACAACTCAATTGAATCTTATATGGATATGAATAAAATATTTTTGCCCTTTAGATATACCCCTACTTTAGTTTTGATCCATCAAGTTTCATTTTATTTAAATATTAGTTTCTATAATCTAATAAAAGTTTGAACCATTTTTCCCTTTTGAGGGGTTAAAAAGTTTTAAACTTGATCACCAAAATTAAAATGAGAGCAAATTTGAGAGACCAAATCTCACATGAACCAAATAAGTTATATACTTAATTACTGTAACATGCTAACATGGTGACAAGTGACAACATTTATGAAGATATTTAATTATAATTTCAATAACATCATTTACCACTACTTCCAACAAGTTGCACACTTTGAAAAAGTGGTTTTCAATTTCATAGTAATGGGCAGTGAAAGTGTGGTAAATTTCAATAGAAAAGCAGGGAATCACATGTGGTCAAAGATATGTAAGAGTGAACTTATATATATTGCATTATATTAGTGAAGGAGTTTGCTGGTTTCATGGTCACCATGCTTTTAGGATTCAAGAGGTGGTGGAATTAAATCCCACCTCGGCAACATGGTGGTCTTCGATACCAAAGCTCAACAAGTTAGCAAGCCGTGTTATCTCTGACTGGTGATTTAGGCTTCTTTTTTAAAAAACTAAGAGAAAAATGGTAAAAGCACCAACATTTCAAAATTCATATTCGATCATGAGGTATGTATTTGGGATTTTTAAAATTAGTCTTAACATTTTGAAATTGAGAAATTCAAATGGTATTTTCCAGGATTTTTACATTAAATTATATTCTTAATTGTCAACTGAAAGTCATGTCCTGCATCTCTTTCAAATGAGTTTGGGCTTAATTTCTGTGAATGGGTTAACTGGTAAAATTTCCCCGACCGTCTCCTCTTGGGGGTTTTGAACATCCGAAAGTTTTTGGTAGGGAAATTCTGCCTTGAAAGATTGAAGGAGGGCCAATTTTGACACTCCATTGTTTGTGACCAAAATTAGGTAGAGGTTAAAGTGTAAAAATGCTTTGAAAGTTTTCTCATAGGAATATTGGTTAGGTGAAACTCATATTTTCTTTAATTGTTTAACTTTTTAAAATCTTCCCAAATTAGTTAATCAATTCTTATAATATGGATCAAATATTGTAATTTTTTAAATTTATATCTTATTAAAAAATGAAATTCTTAAAGTTTCATTTCCTAAAATATTCCCCTATCTAAACCCATCCACTATCGATGTTTCATAGGAAAACATTACATTCAACGCAAAAAAAAAAAAAAAAAAATCCAACCCAGCATCAAGAATCAAATTAGAAAGAATTCATAGCAACGAAAAAAAAAAATTAAAATCAATCCATCATTAACAACTCAAATCTGTAGAAAAAGTTAGAGGGAAAAGCATAAGAAATTCTCAACCATCAAATTATTGAAACCTAATGAAATTGAACCAAAAAAAAATTGTTGAACGCCAAGTTAAATTAGATCAATTTTGATAAAACAAACAAGATTCCTAAATTTCAAAAAAGAGCATGCTCTTCAGCAAGTAAAGGATACACACATCAACGCAAAAGGTGAGATAATCTATAATTATAAATTTTTTTTACTATGGAACATTGATGTAGATGGGTTCAGATGAGATGAATTTTTTTAGGGGAAGGGTTTCACGTTTTCTTAGAATAGAAATTAAAAACTTACTACTTCCAATTCTTAATATAAGATCTGATTGGTAAATTTGGGAAGACCAGGAAAGTTAATTAAAGATGATATGAGTTCTAGTTGCCTGATACTTCTTAGAGAAAACTTCTAGGGATTGTCGAGCACAAGTATATCGAATATCCTCCTATCCGAGAAAATCATATTTAAGGCACCTTTGAGTATTAGATGTGTGCACATTTTTCAACGAGGATTAGAACTATGGTTCATGATGTCATGAGGGATTGACCTTCTCCATCAAAGAAGTTCATTGATTGATGACATTTGTTCTTTTTAAAGCAAAATTCGGTCAGGTACGCAAATGCAAATCCATTCAACAAGTATTAACTTGTGGTTTTGTATTCCAAATAGAATAAGGTTGAATCATAAGAGAGTAATAAACTCTTATAGAATCTTTTATAGCCAAAGATCTAGAGACGGTTCTGTTAGGGTTTTAATTGATTGTTTATGTTGCAAATGTTTGATTAACTTTTATGAAGCCTTTTTATAGCTAAGAATATAGAGACAACTTTTTTAGTGTTTTAGTTAATCAAATCATTACTTTATAGGTTTATTGATAAATACCGTAACAAGAAAGTCTAAAAGTATACCTTCAGCTCAAAAATTACGATTGACAACTACTACGTTACCACCGATGTCACATCACTACCACCCACGTGTAATCATGTTACAACTACTATGTTACAAAATTGTATTAAAGAAATACATAACATGGTATAAATATAATTAAATATATTGTCAGGCAAAAAGTGTGACTATACTTAATATATTTAAAAGGGTTATTTTGATTGACCTATGGAGGAACATAAAATCACATACTATTTAATATATTGCGTGTGTCACATTGTATGTTAATTAATATTTAGTAAATTGTGTTTTTAATGATAGGAAGGTGAGACCTTAATAAACGATGAGAACAACTTTTCCATTGACAAGTTAACCAACGAATAACGTGTTATTAGTTAAGTTGTTCTTTTCATTTGGCAATAAAAAAATTGTTATTCTCTTAATTGTTCATAACATTCATATGCAGATCCCTACTTAAATTTGTCAATGCATCCACCCGATTAAGTTGTCACTGTCTAAGCTGTTCTTGTTATTTCTTAACCAACAGTTGTTATTTGCTCTTGTCATTCGTTTAGTTTGTTAGGCAAAAGTTGTTATTTGTTTAAATGTTCTTGTCATTCATATGTAGGTCTTTACTTAAACCTGTCAACGCTCAGCAACACATAACTTGTCACTGGCTAAATTGTTTTGGTCATTTTTATGTGAAATTGTAATTTTTATTTGTTCCTGTCATTCATATATGTGAGCCAAACTTAAGGCTATGTCTAAAATTGCTTTTTTTTTTTTTCCATTTGTTAAGCGAAAGTTAGTATTCGCTTGGGTGTTCTTCTTGTTCATGTCCATGTCCATGTCGCTATTTAAACTCTGTAATGCACACACATTAATAACTTGTCACTAACTATACTGCGTTTATTTGTTATCCAAAAGATGTTATCTGCTTAGCCGATTATAACATTCCATATATCTTAAAACTTGATAGTTACTTTATCATCTGAAGACATGTGATGGTGAGAGATATGTGGGCAATTCTATCATTTCACAGAAAAAAACCAAAATTATTCCTAGGAACTTCATAGAATTAATATATTTTAAGGGATCATTTTAGGATTCCTATATTTCATAATTCCTTGTTTGTCTTTCACTCTCTTCGTACAAGAATTTAATCCCTCCACTTCTTTAGCAGTATTCTCTCAGTCCGAAATATACGAAGCTATAGCCCATGTCTCATGTATTTATTACAGTATTCTATTTATGATGCCCTCTTTTATGAAATATAAACAATTAAATACTATACCACCTAATCAAAATGTCAATGTGACCACTTTTTGGAAGCAAATTAAATATGTAACGTACTCAAGAATCTTATTAACTTATTTTAATTTTGTTTTGCGCTACATGAATTAGTTTTGTTTTAAGTAAAAAAAAGGACGAGAGAGAGAGAGAGAGAGAGTCATTTCTTTTATTTTCCTTCTTTAATTTTTCGACAATAAATTTGTTCAAGAGAATTTTAGGGGAACATGGCGACCGAATTTAAAGAAAGTGGTTTCATTTGTGCTTGCCTTCTTAGCTGTGTGCAGCTCTTGAATATTCATGTTTCCCTTTTGAAAAGTTAACTTCCAGTCCCTTTTATATTCATTTCAGACTATATCTAAACCACTTAAATACCTTTCAATGTTTAGAATTAGTAAATCAAGCGAAATTTGAAAACTTTTCTCACATTACTATTCATTTACACTGTTCAATTTGTAAAAATTATAAAATTTTGGTCAACTTTAAAAAATTATAACTAATTCTAGAAAAATCTAAATTAAGTAGTTCAAGTCTCCAATTGAACCTTATACAATCCTCGGGGGAAATACTCATTTGGCCAAAATCTAGGTCAATTTATATAGTTTATTGCATCAAGTTGCACTGTTCCTTAGTCATTTTCAGATTTTTTTCAAGATTTTTTAGATTTTCTCCAGACTTTAGAAATACATAACTCTTTGTGTACACATCCAATTTAGGCAAATTAAAACTCATTTTAAAGTTTGATGTGTAATATTTAACTGAAATTTTTCATGAAATTTGGATCTTGTTTCCCTATTTTCAACTTAGCTCAACTTAAGGTTTTGTTAAGGGTGTTGGACCCTTTCTCCACTTATTAACTTATTTACTTTAGATCATGTGTGCGTAGATCTTAAAAACCATGGATACTTAACATATTCAACATGATTATTCACCAATCACATAATGCACCACATGCTGAAAATGCTAGCACACAAAATTATACATCACAACTTGGATATCTAATTACAAACTTTGTCTCATTTTCCATATTAACTTGGGTCATTCCTCCTCCTTAACTTCGCCTTTACTTGAGCTTTGACCCAGAGGTTTGTGTTTTGGGGAGAATGAGAATTCTTAGAAATCTCAATAGTAAAGTATAATAACAGGCATAGTAGTATGCATGATCATTACTATAACTATTCATGACTATAAACATATCTTACTACATGCTGTTAAACTGAACTAGCATATGGTCAATTCAAAACATAAACTAAGATTTGCGTGCTCAATATCACATAGCTCAATCAACTCATATAATCATGAAAAACAATCATATTAACAATCATGAGCATTATTAATGCAAGAGTTAATACAATTGTTACATGGCATACTTGGGTTAATCTAGGCTTACTTTGCTATGAGTTATGGAGTCCGGTAGACTTCCTAATATCTCCTATGCCTCAGATTCTGGCTGGACTGCTATTTTCCTCTTCCTTTTTGTCCCTCTCTTTTCTCTTTTTCCTCCTTTCTTTCTTTTCTCTTTCTTTCTTTCTTTCTTTCTTTCTTTCTTTCTTTCTTTCTTCATGGTCTTGCGTCTCCTTGGCTCATCCTTCCTCTATTTATAGCCAATATTGGCTTGTTCTATGAGTAGCTTTACTTGGAGAGCAAGCCTTCAAGCTTGCTCCACAAGCCGCCTTCTGAGTTCCACTAATATATAATAACACAACTTTTTACCAAAAACTTTTCCTGCATAAATGCCACCCCTTTTTGCTGTTTCATATGGTATATTGCTAATACCAATTGGATAACTCAGCCTCTCAAATTACTTATTTTCTTTTTTTCCCTTTAATTTCCTTTTTACTCGGAGGCCTAGTAAAATGCTCTGGGAATTCTTTTTAGGAATTATCCATTCTCTTGACCAATCCATCAATGTAGGAAAGTCCCACAATTCAAGAGCTACGTTTTTTTTTAAAATTTTTCTCCATCTCAAAATCTTTATGAAAATACCTTTTTGGGACTTACTTGAGTTTTCGCTTTTATGAGCTTTCTTGTACTTTTCATTTTCTGATAATCAAATGACTTTGAACTTGAGTCTGAAACCATTTTAATAAATTCAAATAATCCTCAAGATATTTTCGCCTTTTCACCATAATTATATGAAGCTTCTAGGTTTTTTAAATAATTATATTTGGCTCAAAATTCCTTAATTAGCCAAATAATTAATTACTAAAAATCCATATTGAGGTTTTTTCTACTATTTTAACCTCCATCTTGTCTCAAATACGCTTCAGGGATTTTTTTTCATCCACATTTATGTTCCTTGGGGCAATTTTCTGATATTTTAGTTGAAATTACCAAAATGCTCTCACTTTTACCATAATTAACATTCTGTCCTTACTTGACTAACAAGCAAATATGTTGTTCCTTATAACCTCTAACACTCAAATAAGTATTTAACTAACTTAAAGCTGCGGATGTTACACCATCTCATTAATTAACAAAGGTGTTTATAACTAATTTGATGTGCTTATGCAGGCTTCTTCGTCAAGATGGAGTTTTTCTGACTTTCATTTCAGCATTATCTGTTATCTTCGGAGTGCTCTTATCATATTCATCACCATTCGAACTAAGTTCTGCAATGGCTTGGGCTCTTACCATATTACTCATAATCTATTCCAACGCCAGACTTGTGATGATGCCTTCCTTTTCGTTCCAATCCATGGCGGATCGTTTAAGGTAAATATACCCTACTGTGAGACTCGGTTTGACTGCTCACGTTTGAATTAAAAATTTCCAATTCATGAGTTTTAAGTGAAAAATAATCTTTAGAAATGTGGGCAGTTAAGAGATTATCTTTATTTAACATTTTGTACCCATGAAAATAATTGTTTTCAAAAAAATAAGAGTAAAAAAAACTTTAAATCTGGACTGTGCAGATTTGGTGTTCATCACCAAGTAGTGAGCACCCAGATTTGTTGTCCACTTCATTAACGAAGTCCTTTCTAATTAATTTTATGGTTATGCAGGTTTATTGCTCAAGATGTCTGTTCTGGGGTCTTCATATCGAAAGTATTTGATTACATTGAAATGTGCTACCCAGGTTCATTATTATCCGGAGGAATCTTTATAAGGTTGTGGCCTGTTATCATATGTGTATTTGTCTATAATGTGGACACCATATTTGAGATCATGCCTGATGTTCAGTTTACGTCAATCGCAGATTTCTTGAGGTTAGTATATATCTTCTCAGTCCTACTTTGCCACATATATTAATCTTACTTGAATAACTTATTTCTATATATTATAAATATATGGGAAGTTATACAAGAACATTTGGTCGAATGAAGGGACTGAAGTTCAAACATCTTTAACTAAGGTTACCATGATAAATTTAATAACCCAAGAAATTTGTTTCAATTTTAAAAATTCATAACTAATTTTATGAAAAAGAAATCGTATTGAGGTGGTTCATGTCTCCCTTTAAGGATTTTGAAATCCTCTATAAGGAAAAAGAATAATTATTGGACCATTCTACAGAACTTTCATTAAATTTTATCGTCAATTGTGAAACCCTTGAAAATTATACTTCTGGGTTGCATAACTGGGCATGGATTTGCCTTGTTTACTTTTCCGTGCCTCTTTGAATGGTATTCCAGATTTCAAAGAACCCACATATTTGTTTAGGATTAGCCGTTGGACTATTGTATACTACTCAATTTCATAATTTAATCAACTACTTAGCCATAAGTATGTTAAACAGACAAAGGCGCTCTCCTTTGCTGCGCTGTGTGGATTTTGGTTCTATGCTCTTATGGTAGCAGACAGTAAGTTAAAAAGGATGGGATAGTTAGGGTGGTTATTGGAATCCCCATCCTTTATTTCTGGCATTGCCCATGAAGTTCACTGGTTTCACCGGCGGCCGCGGCGGTAGTGAAGCCCTCCTTCTTTGCTTAGGGTTAGGTTCTTGGATGGTAGTGTTGTTTGGTTTGGGCTTCTATTTTTGGGCTATAGTTTCTAGTCCTTGTTTGTTTGGTTTGTTTGATTTAAACTCTGTAAATTAACTTTACTTAAATGAAATTTATATTTCTGGCGAAAAAAATTGTATGGTAAATAGACACACTTTAACTTATGGTTCCTCTAATAGGATTTCATATTATATACACAAGTTCATATCCTTGAGCATATATATTGTGATAATGTAAAGTAAACAACCCAAAATCAAGTCTTTAAAACATTTCCAACATATTTTAGAAGCTAAATCATTTCATTCTTTCCCATCGCCCATTAATGAGTTTTGAACCTAAAAGATGCCCCCTCTAATCCTAAATATAAGATCTCATTTGTAGTTCAAACTTGAATCAAGTGATAAAGGAATGTTCTATAGCTTAGAAAATTCAAGGTGGCTACTCTTACCATTCATGTGAGATTAAATTGTGTTGATTTGATATAGTATGTATATGACCTTGAATTTGCCATTAATATGTGCTGACTTTATCATCATATTGGTTGGGATTATTGATTGAAATTGAGATATGGCTATGTATGGAAACAATTTCTTGATAGAATAGCTTGATTAAAGAACAATATGAATTTTCATGGTAATACCTTAGTGAATTCTTGTGATGGAATTTGTGTGTTTGGGTACTTGAATGGGTGATGTTACTGTTGAGATTTTGCATCAATCTCGACACTTTCCAAAAAAAAAAAACCTGCTCTTCAGTCCTAGATATAAACCTTCCTTTATCACTTGATTCGAGTAGCCCTTTTGTGCAACTTGAATCTTAAATTCACATATGTCATGCATATAATTATTTCAAGGCTCACGCAAATTCTTAAACAACTTAAAACTCATAACCCTTTATTCTTTCTATTTGATCTTTTTTCCCTAATATTAGGGTTATATGTCCTCTAGTTCTATAATTATTTCCAAAACCACTTGGTATGATATACTTTGTTCCTTTGTTTTTAACCATTATACAACGCTTGAACACTATATACTTTCATCCTTCAAAGTGGCGACAATCTAGAGATCTCTCAACCAAAGAGCAAAAAGTTGCAAAAACATTATGAAACATTATTCAAAATCAAGCTTATGGTTACCTAGTTGCTATGCTTGGCTCTTCATTTCCTTCACTTCTCAATCATGATTGTTTCTTAAAAAGCTTCCTTCCAAGATAGTACAAAACTGAGTGTGAGAAGCCCTTGGATGCGAAGAATGATTTTTTAGGAGCGATTTTGATGAAAAGGGGCTAACAATAGCTTTAGTTTTGCTTTCTTCTCACTAGTATCTCTCTCTCTCTCTCTCTCTCTCTCTCACACACACACACACACCCCCATCAAATTCTACATGAAAGCTCTCTCTCTCCCCCCTCCCTCCCTCCCTCTCGTCCTTAGCCTAACTGAAAGTGGAGAAAGAAATGGAGGGGAAGATGTTGTTGCATAAATGAATGGTTTGTATTTGATATTTTTTTTTGGGTTTCACTGATGAATCCATTCCATTTGTCCGTTCTCTTTTGTTTATTATTTCAGCACTTTCTCGTGAAAATTCTTGAGCAAGTGAACTTAATTAACATGTTATGAATTTGCTGCCATTCACTGTTCTAGTCTCTGTCTTGATGGGTTTCAATTAGGTCTTGATCTCTAGATAAGAAAAATAAGCACTTCTTGATGTTGTATAATCAACAAGCATTGGATCTAGCAGAAGAGGCTAATTCCTTATAATGTAACGAATCAAGATTCAATTTTCCACTAGGAGATATGCCTAAATTTAGTATATCTAATGATGTCTCAAAAGATGATTACCTCTAATAGAAGCATACTCATGTTTATGAAAAAATTAAAAGAATTTGAAATTTCATAAATAATTCTTTTGAGCAATTTATAACCAATAAAATGAGCACGATAATTCTTGTTGAATTTCTTCCTTTATTATCAGGATAGAAGAGCTGACCACATGTTTCTTATGATTTAGCAGTAATTCATTATCAGGAACTCACTAAAAACACGATTATTTGCCCACCCACACACACCTCCTCTTGATTGTAAATTAACTTCTTAATGCTTATAATGTTGCAGGTTCATTCCTCGACATGAAAGTTTTGGTAATTTAATCGAAGGGTTAAATTACATCGTGCAGTTGCGCTTCCCAAATTCATCGCCGTTGGTTGAAAACTCTACAAGGAGCTGGATTTTTTTCACGAGCAGATTCATCTATAGACGTACATCCGATGTCATCTCAGGTTCTCTAGCTTGTGCTACATTAATATCAATTTTGATCTCTCGGGATGAGACACCAACATATGTCTACATCATCTGGGCAATATTGGTTGCTTCATATTTGAAGAACAACGGAGGAGCAACTCCTGGAAATTAAACGACGACGTACAGTGAATCCATGAGTGTCTAATATTCTCTATTCAATAAGTCTCATGGCATGCACAACTTTACGTATTAATACTTATTTCTATGACTATATTTAGCCAAATGTGCTCTTCATTTTCCTTCAAACAATATTTTTGGCCAAATACAATAAAGCTCTTTTAAAGTTTAAATGGTAAATAGAAACAGAGTTGTATGAAAATCGATGTTGACTGTGATTGAATTATGAACAATTTGATTATTTGCTATAATGGAACTACTTTTAAAAGAATTATTATGGAGAAAGCAGACAGTTCTAGGTGATGGTTTTCTGTCAAAGTGCTTTAGAAGCATCTCTTTTCTGGTGTTTGAATTAAGGATTGATAGGGGAAGGATCAAAACCTCCATTCTTTGTTTACTGTGTTGGTAAACGCTTCCTTATAACTTGGTAGGCAGGCATTTCTTTGGCTTATTTATGTTTTCACTATAACTTGGTAGGTAGGCAATTCTTTGGCTTATTTATGTTTTTAATTTCATTGTCTAAAACTGTATACTCATATGAAAAATTAATATAGACTTGAAAACTGGATAAAAAATTCCTTTTACCTTCGAAATTTATCCCCATTTAATATACATTATACCCTACGAGAACACAATTAATACAACAATAAATGAAAGGTAAAATTGTACATTAATATGAAAAAATAGTTATGTAACTAATAAATGGCACAAAAAATTACATTTCTTTACCCTTTTTGGCTATGGAGCGATATCCTTTTATCAAAGATAATAACGTTTGTGGCACTATATGACACTAAATGCGGTTACCTTTTCTAATGAGAATTTGAATTAGTTCCCTTGTTGTGAGAGATTAGCTCTTTTACTAGACCCAACCTTGTTAATACTCTCTACTTTATGAATAAGACCAAAGGAGTATATTGGATCTGTTTTCTTATAATACCCCGCAACTCAAGGATCCAAAGTGTTAAATTTTCTAAGAAAAACTAAAGAAATAAATAAGAGAAACAGCTCATGAATCAAGAAGCTTTTATTACCAACCAAAAACCCAGAGCCCCGTGGTGATGAAAAGCTTCTCTCTCCATTCCAATATATATAAGATGTTTACTAATTAACCAGATCAATAAAAGTTAGTTAAGTCATTTAATGTATTTGAAATTGATAAAATGTATCTATTTTGCTCTTATTAAAGAATGTAATTTTAAAAATATGCATTTATTATCTACAACGTGATCTATTTTTCCTCCTCAAAGAGTAATAGTGGAAAACAGTGATCAATTATTAACTTCTTGTATTTCGGTCCAAGATTTATTTCTAATATATATTGGACCGGATGGAGTACATATGAAGGATTTCGGGCGTACCTGGCAAGTCGAACATGTACTAAGATACCCACGCGGAATACGAATCACAAGTATGAATCCGAATATGTGACACCTCCTATTTTCCCCCTATAATTACTCATTTGATCACTTATGAACCACTATTAGGCCTTGGATAACTCAATTTGGCCTTTTTAGTGAACTTGAAAATTTTTCTTTTTCTTAAAAACGTTATTACTGTTCACTGGCCCATTTTCCAGATTTCTGGCCCAACTTTGAAAAATCATAATTAATTCTAGAGAATTCAAAAGTGAGTGATTCCAATTTCTAAAGATAAGGAAAATTCGAAAATGAGTGATTCCAATTTCTAACCATATATTGAACCATTATCTGGAGATTCATTTACGGCACAGTATGCCTATTGTTATTTTGATGAGACACTATTCCCACCGTTGAGGGGAGAAAATAAGCATCTGGATAAAATTAAAGATAAGGAAAAATAAATTACGTGGAATACATTATCACTTGCTCATCTACATCCTCGAACAAAACAATGTGAGCAAGAAATTCATTTGCAAAATATTGCAATGAAACTGCCAGATGCATTTACTTATACAAAAGGATAACTAAGTCACATATTCTAGTTGAGAATGCTCCTATTAAAATTGATGTCCCAACATGACAAGTGGTAAGTACAAATGAAACTATACCACATGTAAAGCATGATAGACCATCTGGTTCCAAAGATAAAAATCCTTGAAAAAGGAAAGGAGCAAATAATAATAATGGTCAGCATAAGGAGGCTACCATTAAGAAATCCATTATAGAGGTATGTGACATAACTAATCAAATGACCTATAAAGAGGTTTAGATACTTGATAATGAAGATGAGATCTCAATAAATAAATTATGTCACTACCAGCAAGATATGGAACCGAAAAGATATTATTGTCAATGATATATTTTCATGCAATATTGCTATTGAAATAATAAATGAGGATCTTGAACCTTAATCTATCGAAGAATATTGACATAGACAAGATTGGCCAAAATGGAAAGAAGCAATTCAATCGGAATTGAATTCGCGATCTAAACGTCAAGTTTTTGGATCTGTTGTCCAAATACCTACAGGAGTGAAGCATGTAAGGTATAGATGGGTTTTTGTGCAAAAAAGAAATGATAAAAATGAAGTCGTGAGGTATAAAACACGACTCGTAGCACAAGGTTTTTCGCAAAAACCAGGAATATATTATGAGAAGACTTATTCTCCTGTGATGGATGCAATTACTTTCAGATATTTAATAAGTCTAGCAGTGGATCAAAACTTGACATGGATTTAATAGATGTTACATTATACCTATATCGATCATTGATAGTAAAATTTATATGAAAACTCCTAAAAGCTTCAAATTGACAAATGGCCGTGAATATTCACATGAAAATTATGCAATACGCATGCAAAAGTCCCTGTATGGGTTGAAACAGTTCGGACGAATGTGATATATTGGTCTCAGTGACTATTTGATAAAAGAAGGATATCAAAATATTCCCTTATACCCTTATGTCTTTATTAAAAGGGATTGATCGGAGTTTGCCATAATTACAATTTATGTTTATGACTTGAACATTATTGGAACTCCTAAAGAGCTTCAAAAGGCAATTGATTGTTTGAAGAAAGAATTCAAAATGAAAGATCTCGGAAAGACAATGTTGCCTTGGTTTACAAATCGAACATTTAACAATTGGTTGTGAGATCACTTGATATTTAAAAAAAAATCCTTTTCACCCTCGAGGAAAGAAAGAAGAACTACTTAGTCTAGAAGAACCATATCTTAGTGCTAAAGGCATACTAATGTATCTTCCTAATTCAACTCAATCAAATATAGCATTTGCCGTTAATTTGTTAGCAAGATTTAGTTCTTCCCCAACTAGAAGACATTGGAATAGAGTTAAGCATATACTTCAATATTTTCGAGGGACATCACATATGTGATTATTTTATTCTAATGAATATAGGTCACATTTGATCGGTTATGCAGATGCAAGATTCTTATCAGATCCACACAAAGCTATATCTCAAACTGGATATTTATTCACATATGGAGGTACAACTATATTTTGGCATTCAACAAAGCCATCTTTAACTGTCACATCAGCAAATCATGCAAAAATTATTGTAGCACACGAGGCAAGTCGAGAATATGTCTGGCTAAAATCATTAATTCATCATATCCAGAAGATGTGTGGTTTCATATAACAAAATATCCCAACAATTTTGTATGAAGATAATAGATCATATATAGCTCAAATGAAGGGAGGATACATTAAAGGGGATAGAACGAAACAGATTTTTCCTAAACTATTTTTCACTCGTGATCTTGTGAAGAAAGGTGCAATCTTTCAAAAGCTTATTCATGGCATTGGTCTTCATAGATTCAAAGATCTCAAGTGATGTCATCATGAGGGGGAGTTTGATACAAGCTGTACTCTTTTTCCCTTATCTAGGTTTTGTCCCATTGGATTTTCCTAGAAAGGTTTTTAATGAGACATCACTGAAAAGTGTATCAATACATGATGTACTCTTTTCTTTAACTGGGTTTTGTCCCACAAGGTTTTCATAGTTAAAGTTTTTAATGAAGCACATTCATAATGGACATCCAAGGGGGAGTGTTATAAGTGCATTATAAGAGTGGATGTCTAGTAACTCTTGACTTCCTAAACCATAAATACTATACATGATTGTTGTTGAGAAACCAAAGAGATATTCAATGTACAAATGGTAATAATGTATGTACAAAGGTTCACAATGTACATTCATCTATATTGATTATACTATTCATTGCTTATGACCCTTAGAGGTCACTCTTAGATGCCTATAAATAGGGTTTTGTATATGCATACTATACATCCAAAAAGTGAAAAGAATTCATCTCAATTTCTCATTCCTCTCAAAGTAGGGGTGTGCAACTGGTGGGACGGGCTGGCCCGAGGGTTAACCCGTAGCCCACTCGTTTAATTTTTAATGGGCACAGGCTAGCCTGAACCAGTTAAAAAACCCATTTAAACCCATAATAAACGGGTTGATCTAACCCGGACTTAAATGGGCGAGTTTGAGGAAACCCGTTTATACATACTTCACTCGTTAACACAAAAAAATTGCCAGATGACCAAGAGAAAAGTTCAGAACAGATCACAAAATGGGAGCGTCCTTGATGATCTGATAGATGATAGATCAAAACAAATAAAAAATCAGAAAGATTTCTTCTCCACCTGAAACACGAATGGAGGAGGAAGGGGAAGCATTCCAGTATTTCACAATATGGTTCAAAGATGGAATGATTCAAGTCATTCAACCGAAAAAAATTCAACCAGTATCAAGCAACAAGGATCAGAAAATAGAAAATGCAAGAAAAAATCATATCTGATCTTCGATCTCGGCTGTGGAATCTGATCTTTGATCTGCGACCACGCGAAGGAGGGCTGTGGAATCTGATTTGAGCAAAAGGAGAGTGAAGGGCTCACCCACGGTGGCTAAAGAGTGAGAGGAAAGAACGACGATCTCGGTGACTTTGTTCTCAACTAACGGCGTTCTTGGGGGCTGAAGACGTGAGATGAAAGAACGACGTTCTTGGCAGCGTAGCTGAGCTTTGAGCCTCTGAGGATAAAAAAGGAGAATGAGAGATCAGAGGATTGAAGCTTCAGCTCTGATACTCCAGGTGGCGTATGCGGAGAATGAAGCTGCTGGGAAGGGTTTTTAATTTTTGTGGTCAAAGGATTACTTGAAAGCGAGACTCCAGGCGGCATAGTCAAAACGGAAAAAGAAAATGAAAGTTAAGTTTGTGGTAGCTGGCCCTTGTAAGAATCGAACTTGAGACATGTGAGTTTACTTTACATGGATTCCTATGACATACCTTAACTTAACCCTTATCTTCATTATATATTGATTTGGAATCAAAGGGAAGCCTCAAAGTGATTAGAAAGTCCAAAAGTTTCAATTTTAAAACTTTCAAGTTACTATTCACTGCATTTTGGCCCAACTTTGAAAATTCATAACTAATTATAGAATAATTGAAATTGAGTGCTTCTAATTTCTATTTGAAGCTTGTAAGTTCTATAAGGAAAAAATACTCATTGAGTCATTTACTTGCCCAAATGACATAGTTTGATCCGTGAAAAAGTACTGTTAATTTGGTCATTTTCTATTTTTCCAGGTTTTTCAGTGATTTTCTTCAACCTTTAGAACTTAATAACTTTCTGTAAAAAACTCCAAATCTGGTGTTATTTGGCTTTTTTTTAAAGCTTGCAATGCCAACTATTTTTTTGTAAAATTTCAGCTCATTTGGAGTTCATTTAATCTATTTCACAACAGGTCAAAGTCAGGGGTTTGACTAACTTCACTTTGATAAAAAGTCAAACTTTTCATTTTCAAACTTCAGCTTTTTGAAACCCTAACTCCTAATCCTTTTTTAACCATATTTGATCATTCATTTAGGAGTTCTTGGCTATCATATATCATCCATACATGCATGGGCTCATAAGACATATTACATATCCATACTCATGACAAATTCCTTGTTTTAACTTCATAAACTTTCTCTTTACTCTTTGATGCACTTGTACCTAGAAATGGTTAATTTGATGAATGCCTTATCGTAGGGCCATCAAATAAAACTAAGCTAGAATGCAATATAATGGCACTAACCTAGGTCGATCTCTACGTGGAACCTATTTTGAATTACAAATAATCAAGCGCAAATAACAAATTAACCAATAAGAATCAATTGTTGTTTTTTTTACTATTAAAATGAACTAAAAGGATGTATTTAAATTCTTATAAAAATGAATGTCCTAGGTGATTGAATCCACTAACCTTCCTCGCCCAATTTTAATATTGAGTTCTCTTTTTAACTAAGCACAAGGACTAGTAAGAACCCTTACTTATCAATATTCCTAACTTTTTAAAATAATCTAAACCTAGACTCAATTAATCAATTAAGAATATCTTCAGTGCTTAGCTCGTGCTAGATCTATAAAAGATCATCCTTACCTCCAATTAATTCCTAGAAACCTAGCAAATCAATTGATCTCAAGAGAATAAAGGAAAGCAATCGAATAACAAAAGTAGTGCTATAGTTCAATCACAATCCAAAGTACCAATCTAACACAAGTATCACAATCCATATTACATCAACCGATCATAATCATCTTCCATATATATAAATCATAAACTCTAGCCACCTAGAATTATAATCTACACATATAGAGATTGGAAAGTGAAATTAAAATTAAAGAACTCCCTTAATTGCTCAAGAACTCTGGTTAGCTTCTTCATCACCGTCGGACAACAAAATTAGCCACTCATTGTTGGAAAATCATCTTTGTCGTTGCACTGAAATTCCATGGCTAGCTATTGGAGGAAAACAGATGAAGAGACGAAAAACCTCTCCAAGCGTGATCTTCGCCCCCCCTGCATTTCTTTGGATTTAGGGATAATCAATGAAATGATCCCATCGGTTCCCCCCACTTCGGTTTAGGCAGTGGCATACTTATATGGACGAAGGAAGGAATGGAGCTGTGCTGTTGTCCCTCGAGTATACTGTAATGATGGCGTTCAATGAATAATTCCCCTTTGCGTGGCGTTGAGAGCTGTCATTGGAATAATGGAATTGGAGGTAGCTATCTTGCCTCTTTGTCTCTGCCCTGGAATGCTGCGTGCTGTGCAAATATTGGCAGCTAAAGATGGAACGTGGGTCCAGAGGTATGGTGTTATTGAAGGAAGTGATGGTGGATGGAATAATGGAGAATGGGTAAATGAAGGAATCAAATAGTGGATGGATGAAATGGAATGGGCCCGTGTGTCTCTGATTGTGGTGGATGAAATGGAGAAATAATGGATTGAATGTGAAAGGAATGATGGGTAGTGGGGAAGATAAATGAATAATGAATGGAAATTGGATGGAGCCAATTAGCCTCCCCTCTGGACAGCAATGAATGAATTAAATAAAGATTGCTCCAGGTGCTTTCCTTCCTTTCGTCTGCTTCTAGCTTGTGGCCCAAGTGAATGAATGAGTGAATGGAATAGTGGAGATGGATAAAAAGAATTGATGATAATGGAAGAATGATGGCTCGTGTGTCTGGCTGTAATGATTGTTTGCCAAAATGGAGTCAAGTGGTGTTTGTAATGATGGTTTGGGAAATAAATATATATAAGGTTTGCAAATCCAAAACTTTTGATCTCAATTTCTTCCATAGTACCTACAATGAAAATTGAATCAAGTAGCATCAAATATTCCATGATCAATTATTTAACAAAATGATGAAAAGTATGACCATTGATCCATAATTAATTTTAATTTCACATAATTTGCCATTAATCAAATTTAATGCATTTAAACCCAATAAAAGCCCAATAATATGATCAAAATTCTCCCAAAATGATACAAATTGACTTGACAAAATATGATTAATTCAATGGGTGAGGGTGAGATTCGAGGAATCCCAGTAGCAAATATTACAAACAATGCATGTTGGATGAATGCTAGTGCATGATATGCTTGCCTTACATAGGCTCATGTTCATATAATGAAATGTTGCGTGCTCAATGTTTCGTGAAGTGTACTTACGGCCATAGTAAAAACAAAAATAAAGCTTCATTCATTCATACATGCTTCACATAATCTATCAAAGCAATACAGCAAATCAATGCACAACGCACACATCACATACATACAACTAAGTAAGTTCACTACCTTTAGGACTTTGCCTCCTCCTCTTGTACCTTGATCTTCTAACCATAGCTTTTTCTTTATTACTTTATAGTCCTAGATAAGTAATGACATTATTAGAGTCATGAATAGTGAATGCTCAATGGGCCACATTAGCCATAAAGGCTTACTTTCACCCTTGGAGTCCCAAAACTTACATTTGGTCACTTTCTTTCTTAAATTCGCATAGTAACCAAAAACTGTCAACATGTTGACTAAACTTTCAAAAATCATAATTAATGCTATATA